>JAQBSW010013324.1:0-14244 GCA_029291075.1 Eudiplozoon nipponicum | reverse complement strand
TAAAGGATACTAACACTATGGCCATTGTGTTAGTAACTGATACCTTTTTTGAAATCGATGAGTACCGGATACTAACACTATGGTTTCCGAGTCGGTACATGATACCAACCTGATGGATATAAATTTATGCTAAAGTTCACCCAAAATGAGAATTACAACAATTTCCGAACACCTGTTACTCCAGTTAAACCATACACTCTGGCCTTCATCGATATCAGTTATCACATTTCGCGGTAAGCATGACATCATTCAATTCAATATATTACAGTTAAATACTGTTTGTTGCGAAGAACTAATATATATGAAAGTATGTATTAGGTTTTGCGAACCTAGTAACAAATTAGTTCAGTTGTGACCAGAAGGATAAACCAAAGGCAGCATGAACGGAAAGTATAATCTCATGCACATTCGTTTCGTGCTTACTGGCGACTCATCAGTAGGAGCCGGTATTACGCCCTTTAACCACTATATATTTGGTAGAAGAATGTGGAATAATAGGACGGTACAATCTCCTAGACGAATGTGTAAACCTGTAATAGTGAAGCTAATATAATCTGAAGTCAACGACAATACGACTTCAATGCTAACTCACACTATATGACGAATGTGTAAACCTGTAATAGTAAAGCTAACATAATGTGAAGTCAACGACAATACGACTTCAATGCTAACTCAACCTATATAATATATATACGGAGTCTGTACAGGATACTAACACTATGGCCATTGTGATAGTAACTGATACCTTTTTTTGAAATCGATGAGTACCGGATACTAACACAATGGTTTCCGAGTCGGTACATGATACCAACCTGATGGATATAAATTTATGCTAAAGTTCACCCAAAATGAGAATTACAACAATTTCCGAACACCTGATACTCCAGTTAAACCATACACTCTGGCCTTCATCGATATCAGTTATCACATTTCGCGGTAAGCATGACATCACTCAATTCAATATATTACAGTTAAATACTGTTTGTTGCGAAGAACTAATATATATGAAAGTATGTATTAGGTTTTGCGAACCTAGTAACAAATTAGTTCAGTTGTGACCAGAAGGATAAACCAAAGGCAGCACGAACGGAAAGTATAATCTCATGCACATTCGTTTCGTGCTTACTGGCGACTCATCAGTAGGAGCCGGTATTACGCCCTTTAACCACTATATATTTGGTAGAAGAATGTGGAATAATAGGACGGTACAATCTCCTAGACGAATGTGTAAACCTGTAATAGTGAAGCTAACATAATCTGAAGTCAACGACAATACGACTTCAATTCTAACTCAACTTATATAATATATATACGGAGTCTGTAAAGGATACTAACACTATGGCCATTGTGTTAGTAACTGATACGTTTTTTTGTTATGTCAGCTTCACTATTACAGGTTTACACATTTGTCATATAGTGTGGTTTAGCATTGAAGTCGTATTGTCGTTGACTTCAGATTATGTTAGCTTCACTATTACAGGTTTACACATTCGTCTAGGAGATTGTACCGTCCTATTATTCCACATTCTTCTACCAAATATATAGTGGTTAAAGGGCGTAATACCGGCTCCTACTGATGAGTCGCCAGTAAGCACGAAACGAATGTGCATGAGATTATACTTTCCGTTCATGCTGCCTTTGGTTTATCCTTCTGGTCACAACTGAACTAATTTGTTACTAGGTTCGCAAAACCTAATACATACTTTCATATATATTAGTTATTCGCAACAAACAGTATTTAACTGTAATATATTGAATTGAATGATGTCATGCTTACCGCGAAATGTGATAACTCATATCGATGAAGGCCAGAGTGTATGGTTTAACTGGAGTAACAGGTGTTCGGAAATTGTTGTAATTCTCAATTTGGGTGAACTTTAGCATAAATTTATATCCATCAGGTTGGTATCATGTACCGACTCGGAAACCATAGTGTTAGTATCCGGTACTCA
This sequence comes from Eudiplozoon nipponicum, assembly GCA_029291075.1. Classification (NCBI taxonomy): domain Eukaryota; kingdom Metazoa; phylum Platyhelminthes; class Monogenea; order Mazocraeidea; family Diplozoidae; genus Eudiplozoon; species Eudiplozoon nipponicum. Next base: position 12,292 of record JAQBSW010013324.1, on the reverse strand, counting down.
TCGATTTCAAAAAAAGGTATCAGTTACTAACACAATGGCCATAGTGTTAGTATCCTTTACAGACTCGGTATATATATTATATAGTTGAGTTAGCATTGAAGTCGTATTGTCGTTGACTTCAGATTATGTTAGCTTCACTATTACAGGTTTACACATTCGTCATATAGTGGAGTTAGCATTGAAGTCGTATTGTCGTTGACTTCAGATTATGTTAGCTTCACTATTACAGGTTTACACATTCGTCTAGGAGATTGTACCGTCCTATTATTCCACATTCTTCTACCAAATATATAGTGGTTAAAGGGCGTAATACCGGCTCCTACTGATGAGTCGCCAGTAAGCACGAAACGAATGTGCATGAGATTATACTTTCCGTTCATGCTGCCTTTGGTTTATCCTTCTGGTCACAACTGAACTAATTTGTTACTAGGTTCGCAAAACCTAATACATACTTGCATATATATTAGTTCTTCGCAACAAACAGTATTTAACTGTAATATATTGAATTGAATGATGTCATGCTTACCGCGAAATGTGATAACTGATATCGATGAAGGCCAGAGTGTATGGTTTAACTGGAGTAACAGGTGTTCGGAAATTGTTGTAATTCTCATTTTGGGTGAACTTTAGCATAAATTTATATCCATCAGGTTGGTATCATGTACCGACTCGGAAACCATAGTGTTAGTATCCGGTACTCATCGATTTCAAAAAAGGTATCAGTTACTAACACAATGGCCATAGTGTTAGTATCCTTTACAGACTCCGTATATATATTATATAGATTGAGTTAGCATTGAAGTCGTATTGTCGTTGACTTCAGATTATGTTAGCTTCACTATTACAGGTTTACACATTCGTCATATAGTGTGAGTTAGCATTGAAGTCGTATTGTCGTTGACTTCAGATTATGTTAGCTTCACTATTACAGGTTTACACATTCGTCTAGGAGATTGTACCGTCCTATTATTCCACATTCTTCTACCAAATATATAGTGGTTAAAGGGCGTAATACCGGCTCCTACTGATGAGTCGCCAGTAAGCACGAAACGAATGTGCATGAGATTATACTTTCCGTTCATGCTGCCTTTGGTTTATCCTTCTGGTCACAACTGAACTAATTTGTTACTAGGTTCGCAAAACCTAATACATACTTGCATATATATTAGTTCTTCGCAACAAACAGTATTTAACTGTAATATATTGAATTGAATGATGTCATGCTTACCGCGAAATGTGATAACTGATATCGATGAAGGCCAGAGTGTATGGTTTAACTGGAGTAACAGGTGTTCGGAAATTGTTGTAATTCTCATTTTGGGTGAACTTTAGCATAAATTTATATCCATCAGGTTGGTATCATGTACCGACTCGGAAACCATAGTGTTAGTATCCGGTACTCATCGATTTCAAAAAAGGTATCAGTTACTAACACAATGGCCATAGTGTTAGTATCCTTTACAGACTCCGTATATATATTATATAGTGTGAGTTAGCATTGAAGTCGTATTGTCGTTGACTTCAGATTATGTTAGCTTCACTATTACAGGTTTACACATTCGTCATATAGTGTGAGTTAGCATTGAAGTCGTATTGTCGTTGACTTCAGATTATGTTAGCTTCACTATTACAGGTTTACACATTCGTCTAGGAGATTGTACCGTCCTATTATTCCACATTCTTCTACCAAATATATAGTGGTTAAAGGGCGTAATACCGGCTCCTACTGATGAGTCGCCAGTAAGCACGAAACGAATGTGCATGAGATTATACTTTCCGTTCATGCTGCCTTTGGTTTATCCTTCTGGTCACAACTGAACTAATTTGTTACTAGGTTCGCAAAACCTAATACATACTTGCATATATATTAGTTCTTCGCAACAAACAGTATTTAACTGTAATATATTGAATTGAATGATGTCATGCTTACCGCGAAATGTGATAACTGATATCGATGAAGGCCAGAGTGTATGGTTTAACTGGAGTAACAGGTGTTCGGAAATTGTTGTAATTCTCATTTTGGGTGAACTTTAGCATAAATTTATATCCATCAGGTTGGTATCATGTACCGACTCGGAAACCATAGTGTTAGTATCCGGTACTCATCGATTTCAAAAAGGTATCAGTTACTAACACAATGGCCATAGTGTTAGTATCCTTTACAGACTCCGTATATATATATATTATATAGGTTGAGTTAGCATTGAAGTCGTATTGTCGTTGACTTCAGATTATGTTAGCTTCACTATTACAGGTTTACACATTCGTAATATAGTGTGAGTTAGCATTGAAGTCGTATTGTCGTTGACTTCAGATTATGTTAGCTTCACTATTACAGGTTTACACATTCGTCTAGGAGATTGTACCGTCCTATTATTCCACATTCTTCTACCAAATATATAGTGGTTAAAGGGCGTAATACCGGCTCCTACTGATGAGTCGCCAGTAAGCACGAAACGAATGTGCATGAGATTATACTTTCCGTTCATGCTGCCTTTGGTTTATCCTTCTGGTCACAACTGAACTAATTTGTTACTAGGTTCGCAAAACCTAATACATACTTGCATATATATTAGTTCTTCGCAACAAACAGTATTTAACTGTAATATATTGAATTGAATGATGTCATGCTTACCGCGAAATGTGATAACTGATATCGATGAAGGCCAGAGTGTATGGTTTAACTGGAGTAACAGGTGTTCGGAAATTGTTGTAATTCTCAATTTGGGTGAACTTTAGCATAAATTTATATCCATCAGGTTGGTATCATGTACCGACTCGGAAACCATAGTGTTAGTATCCGGTACTCATCGATTTCAAAAAAGGTATCAGTTACTAACACAATGGCCATAGTGTTAGTATCCTTTACAGACTCTGTATATATATTATATAGGTTGAGTTAGCATTGAAGTCGTATTGTCGTTGACTTCAGATTATGTTAGCTTCACTATTATAGGTTTACACATTCGTCTAGGAGATTGTACCGTCCTATAATTCCACATTCTTCTACCAAATATATAGTGGTTAAAGGGCGTAATACCGGCTCCTACTGATGAGTCGCCAGTAAGCACGAAACGAATGTGCATGAGATTATACTTTCCGTTCATGCTGCCTTTGGTTTATCCTTCTGGTCACAACTGAACTAATTTGTTACTAGGTTCGCAAAACCTAATACATACTTGCATATATATTAGTTCTTCGCAACAAACAGTATTTAACTGTAATATATTGAATTGAATGATGTCATGCTTACCGCGAAATGTGATAACTGATATCGATGAAGGCCAGAGTGTATGGTTTAACTGGAGTAACAGGTGTTCGGAAATTGTTGTAATTCTCATTTTGGGTGAACTTTAGCATAAATTTATATCCATCAGGTTGGTATCATGTACCGACTCGGAAACCATAGTGTTAGTATCCGGTACTCATCGATTTCAAAAAAAGGTATCAGTTACTAACACAATGGCCATAGTGTTAGTATCCTTTACAGACTCCGTATATATATTATATAGGTTGAGTTAGCATTGAAGTCGTATTGTCGTTGACTTCAGATTATGTTAGCTTCACTATTACAGGTTTACACATTCGTAATATAGTGTGAGTTAGCATTGAAGTCGTATTGTCGTTGACTTCAGATTATGTTAGCTTCACTATTACAGGTTTACACATTCGTCTAGGAGATTGTACCGTCCTATTATTCCACATTCTTCTACCAAATATATAGTGGTTAAAGGGCGTAATACCGGCTCCTACTGATGAGTCGCCAGTAAGCACGAAACGAATGTGCATGAGATTATACTTTCCGTTCATGCTGCCTTTGGTTTATCCTTCTGGTCACAACTGAACTAATTTGTTACTAGGTTCGCAAAACCTAATACATACTTGCATATATATTAGTTCTTCGCAACAAACAGTATTTAACTGTAATATATTGAATTGAATGATGTCATGCTTACCGCGAAATGTGATAACTGATATCGATGAAGGCCAGAGTGTATGGTTTAACTGGAGTAACAGGTGTTCGGAAATTGTTGTAATTCTCATTTTGGGTGAACTTTAGCATAAATTTATATCCATCAGGTTGGTATCATGTACCGACTCGGAAACCATAGTGTTAGTATCCGGTACTCATCGATTTCAAAAAAGGTATCAGTTACTAACACAATGGCCATAGTGTTAGTATCCTTTACAGACTCCGTATATATATTATATAGGTTGAGTTAGCATTGAAGTCGTATTGTCGTTGACTTCAGATTATGTTAGCTTCACTATTACAGGTTTACACATTCGTCTAGGAGATTGTACCGTCCTATTATTCCACATTCTTCTACCAAATATATAGTGGTTAAAGGGCGTAATACCGGCTCCTACTGATGAGTCGCCAGTAAGCACGAAACGAATGTGCATGAGATTATACTTTCCGTTCATGCTGCCTTTGGTTTATCCTTCTGGTCACAACTGAACTAATTTGTTACTAGGTTCGCAAAACCTAATACATACTTTCATATATATTAGTTCTTCGCAACAAACAGTATTTAACTGTAATATATTGAATTGAATGATGTCATGCTTACCGCGAAATGTGATAACTGATATCGATGAAGGCCAGAGTGTATGGTTTAACTGGAGTAACAGGTGTTCGGAAATTGTTGTAATTCTCATTTGGGTGAACTTTAGCATAAATTTATATCCATCAGGTTGGTATCATGTACCGACTCGGAAACCATAGTGTTAGTATCCGGTACTCATCGATTTCAAAAAAGGTATCAGTTACTAACACAATGGCCATAGTGTTAGTATCCTTTACAGACTCCGTATATATATTATATAGGTTGAGTTAGCATTGAAGTCGTATTGTCGTTGACTTCAGATTATGTTAGCTTCACTATTACAGGTTTACACATTCGTCATATAGTGTGAGTTAGCATTGAAGTCGTATTGTCGTTGACTTCAGATTATGTTAGCTTCACTATTACAGGTTTACACATTCGTCTAGGAGATTGTACCGTCCTATTATTCCACATTCTTCTACCAAATATATAGTGGTTAAAGGGCGTAATACCGGCTCCTACTGATGAGTCGCCAGTAAGCACGAAACGAATGTGCATGAGATTATACTTTCCGTTCATGCTGCCTTTGGTTTATCCTTCTGGTCACAACTGAACTAATTTGTTACTAGGTTCGCAAAACCTAATACATACTTGCATATATATTAGTTCTTCGCAACAAACAGTATTTAACTGTAATATATTGAATTGAATGATGTCATGCTTACCGCGAAATGTGATAACTGATATCGATGAAGGCCAGAGTGTATGGTTTAACTGGAGTAACAGGTGTTCGGAAATTGTTGTAATTCTCAATTTGGGTGAACTTTAGCATAAATTTATATCCATCAGGTTGGTATCATGTACCGACTCGGAAACCATAGTGTTAGTATCCGGTACTCATCGATGTCAAAAAAGGTATCAGTTACTAACACAATAGCCATAGTGTTAGTATCCTTTACAGACTCGGTATATATATTATATAGTGTGAGTTAGCATTGAAGTCGTATTGTCGTTGACTTCTGATTATGTTAGCTTCACTATTACAGGTTTACACATTCGTCTAGGAGATTGTACCGTCCTATTATTCCACATTCTTCTACCAAATATATAGTGGTTAAAGGGCGTAATACCGGCTCCTACTGATGAGTCGCCAGTAAGCACGAAACGAATGTGCATGAGATTATACTTTCCGTTCATGCTGCCTTTGGTTTATCCTTCTGGTCACAACTGAACTAATTTGTTACTAGGTTAGCAAAACCTACTACATACTTGCATATATATTAGTTCTTCGCAACAAACAGTATTTAACTGTAATATATTGAATTGAATGATGTCATGCTTACCGCGAAATGTGATAACTGATATCGATGAAGGCCAGAGTGTATGGTTTAACTGGAGTAACAGGTGTTCGGAAATTGTTGTAATTCTCAATTTGGGTGAACTTTAGCATAAATTTATACCCATCAGGTTGGTATCATGTACCGACTCGGAAACCATAGTGTTAGTATCCGGTACTCATCGATTTCAAAAAAGGTATCAGTTACTAACACAATAGCCATAGTGTTAGTATCCTTTACAGACTCGGTATATATATTATATAGTGTGAGTTAGCATTGAAGTCGTATTGTCGTTGACTTCAGATTATGTTAGCTTCACTATTACAGGTTTACACATTCTGTCTAGGAGATTGTACCGTCCTATTATTCCACATTCTTCTACCAAATATATAGTGGTTAAAGGGCGTAATACCGGCTCCTACTGATGAGTCGCCAGTAAGCACGAAACGAATGTGCATGAGATTATACTTTCCGTTCATGCTGCCTTTGGTTTATCCTTCTGGTCACAACTGAACTAATTTTTTACTAGGTTCGCAAAACCTAATACATACTTGCTTATGCAAAATAGTTTAATATAAATAAATTTAATCAGCTAAATTCTTGTTATTTCGTTCAATTCTCCTGCAGTTTTGCAAGAGTTAATGAAATTGTATTTTTCTGAAGTGTCTGCATAAGCGAGAAAATACTTCTGTAAAAAGTCGAAAAAAGTTGTCGCAAATTTTGGACAGTGGGGAATAATATAGAAATCAAGTTATTTCCTAATTTCGCCCAACCAAGATTTATGTTGTTAAATAAACCTAAAGTAAGCGTTGTATATAAAAACAGCGCAGAGAAAAATTACATAAAGAAGTACAATATCTTTAAGTGCAAAGTATATGTGGCTTTCTAACGCATAAATTTACCTGGTTTGTTAAAATTTTAGACTTTCTTATATAAGGCGACTGCGTGCATTATCTCGCAGTAGACTGAATTTGTTGAATGCACCAATAACAGACAGTGCATGCATCTAATTTTATTTGGCAAAATTTTCTACTTTCAATACGCTGAACGAGTTTGGCAAATTTACCATGTCATTGGCTGGAGATAAATTGCTCAGTAAAAAGTTTTATTTTCTTCACCTACGCAAAGTTTACTTACTACATTCGATTAGAACAGAGAGAAATTTTATATTGTGAATTAAACTCTCATTCTGATTAACAGGACTAAAACATTTTCCTCAGGTTTTGCATTTATTTGGTTACACAGAGGTAGTGATTAAACTGACAAATTGAACGCCTAATTTAAAATTTTGGTTAAATTCGCTGATTGTTAATAGGCACAATGGCCAGTGAATTGGAGGGCACATTTTATGCATTTTGCAATTTTGTGAAGAAAGGCTCCACCACTGCGACAGACAAGACGATAAAGAAAATCTGCACCGACTGCAAGATTTACAACAAGCAGCTCGATTCGAATAGAGTGGACATAGAATTTCGAGCGCACATTGGAAACACCAAAAGGTAGGTGCAATTATTTGGTCAGGCTGTAATATCCCTAATGACCAGGTCGCATGCAAATGTATTCATAGAATTTACACTCACGAGAAAAATTTTATACTGTCAAAAATTGCTCAAATTTCTTAATTTACTAAAATAGATCGAAAAAAATTGCTTACTATACTGTAGTAATGACTGATATTTTCAAACTATCTCTATATATTCAATCGACATTAATCCTTATTATGCAGAATGGATTAGAAATGAGTGTAATTTATGATAAAACATTAATTAGACGCATTTGCTAGAGAGGAATACTCTGCTCTGGCTCTAGCTTGAAGCCTACATCTGGTTCTATTAACAGAAGATGTGTAAATGGCGAAATAATTGGCATTGGTGTTTCCCGATTGTAGCTGGTCAAAATCCAATCGTTAATGTACCATTTATGCTTTCCATATTTATTTAATTTTTAAAATATTTATTCAAGTAAACATGCACTTAAAATGAAATTAATTACAAATATCTGCTAAAAAAATTTGACATAATAATGGACTCTCAAAATATTCTAGGCGACCTGCTCCGATTCGACGGAGAACTACATTCGCATTCTTACTTACACAAGATGTCGGAGCCTTGCTGAAATTTAGCTTCAGCTTGGAAGACCCACCTAAAAAAATTAAATATATTTCTTTTAAGTCCAATTCCTGACAATAAGTGTTATCACCACCCGCGCAACCAATGTTCGTTTAATTATATAAATGTTCATTTCAATACCACTTCCCCATGTAATGTGGTGTCTGTTCAGTAATGACAGATTGGGCATGGTTAGTTGGAACTTTGGGTCTAAATGGATGCCATATGAGCTCCACCTAAAGGAAAAATTGACTAACCAAGTTACATTAGTTAGTATATAACTGAAAATTGTGTGTAGTGTAGTGTGCGGCAGGATAGCTCAGTGGTTAGAGCACCAGATTCCGAAGCAGACGTGCCCAGGTTCGTATCCTGTCCGCGGCAAATTCTGGCCAGTACTTGATGAGTTCCCAATAAGGACGAAACCGGTCTACTGGATGAATTGCCTTTTCTACACTATACAATTCTTAGTTTATACTGACATATGTAAGTAATTAATGGGTCAGGTGTTTATATCAAGACCGCAACCTTGATTATAATAATTAGTGTTCTAATTTGCATTTTCATTATTTATTACAATTTAAACCCTTGAGTGCATGTTGTGCATAATTATTGAACTTTATCACAATTTATTCTAAACATTAAATAATATATAAAAGTCTGATGTATGCCATTATGCCGTGTTATTTTACAAATAGTGATATTTATAAGGACGATACACTTCATACATTGAACTTGACTGGAAATGTCGGCTGCACAATTTCTATGCAGTCACGAACATTAACTGTTTGCAGCTTTCGCCACACTTACATATATAGGCAATACAATTTAACAATACTTGATTGCTAGTCAGTTTGCCGTCGTACTCTGATGACGATCATGGAAGGTCGAAACGCGTCAGTGCGTTGCGGCTGGCGGTAGTTTTGTTATGTTGTTCGACGACTGGTTAAATACAATGGGATTGGTGTTTACTTCAAGCTCGCAAACTTGATTTAAAGAATTGTTACCACCACCCGCGCAATCAATTATTGTTTAAATTGTATTGCCTATATATGTATATGTGGCGAAAGCTGCAAACAGTTAATGTTCGTGACTGCATAGAAATTGTGCAGCCGGCATTTCCAGTCAAGTTCAATGTATGCAAGACTGCTAGAGGTGAGAGCCGCATATCTAAATTTGATTTCCATATATATTCAATGCGGTTTGATCCTCGATAGTCAGTTTGCCGTCGTACTCTGATGATGATCATGGAAGGTCGAAACGCGTCAGTGCGTTGCAGCTGGCGGTAGTTTTGTTATGTTGTTCGATGACTGGTTAAATACAATGGGATTGGTGTTTACTTCAAGCACGCAAACTTGATTTAAAGAATTGTTACCACCACCCGCGCAATCAATTATTGTTTAAATTGTATTGCCTATATATGTATATGTGGCGAAAGCTGCAAACAGTTAATGTTCGTGACTGCATAGAAATTGTGCAGCCGGCATTTCCAGTCAAGTTCAATGTATGCAAGACTGCTAGAGGTGAGAGCCGCATATCTAAATTTGATTTCCATATATATTCAATGCGGTTTGATCCTCGATAGTCAGTTTGCCGTCGTACTCTGATGATGATCATGGAAGGTCGAAACGCGTCAGTGCGTTGCAGCTGGCGGTAGTTTTGTTATGTTGTTCGATGACTGGTTAAATACAATGGGATTGGTGTTTACTTCAAGCACGCAAACTTGATTTAAAGAATTGTTACCACCACCCGCGCAATCAATTATTGTTTAAATTGTATTGCCTATATATGTATATGTGGCGAAAGCTGCAAACAGTTAATGTTCGTGACTGCATAGAAATTGTGCAGCCGACATTTCCAGTCAAGTTCAATGTATGCAAGACTGCTAGAGGTGAGAGCCGCATATCTAAATTTGATTTCCATATATATTCAATGCGGTTTGATCCTCGATAGTCAGTTTGCCGTCGTACTCTGATGATGATCATGGAAGGTCGAAACGCGTCAGTGCGTTGCAGCTGGCGGTAGTTTTGTTATGTTGTTCGATGACTGGTTAAATACAATGGGATTGGTGTTTACTTCAAGCACGCAAACTTGATTTAAAGAATTGTTACCACCACCCGCGCAATCAATTATTGTTTAAATTGTATTGCCTATATATGTATATGTGGCGAAAGCTGCAAACAGTTAATGTTCGTGACTGCATAGAAATTGTGCAGCCGACATTTCCAGTCAAGTTCAATGTATGCAAGACTGCTAGAGGTGAGAGCCGCATATCTAAATTTGATTTCCATATATATTCAATGCGGTTTGATCCTCGATAGTCAGTTTGCCGTCGTACTCTGATGATGATCATGGAAGGTCGAAACGCGTCAGTGCGTTGCAGCTGGCGGTAGTTTTGTTATGTTGTTCGATGACTGGTTAAATACAATGGGATTGGTGTTTACTTCAAGCACGCAAACTTGATTTAAAGAATTGTTACCACCACCCGCGCAATCAATTATTGTTTAAATTGTATTGCCTATATATGTATATGTGGCGAAAGCTGCAAACAGTTAATGTTCGTGACTGCATAGAAATTGTGCAGCCGACATTTCCAGTCAAGTTCAATGTATGCAAGACTGCTAGAGGTGAGAGCCGCATATCTAAATTTGATTTCCATATATATTCAATGCGGTTTGATCCTCGATAGTCAGTTTGCCGTCGTACTCTGATGATGATCATGGAAGGTCGAAACGCGTCAGTGCGTTGCAGCTGGCGGTAGTTTTGTTATGTTGTTCGATGACTGGTTAAATACAATGGGATTGGTGTTTACTTCAAGCACGCAAACTTGATTTAAAGAATTGTTACCACCACCCGCGCAATCAATTATTGTTTAAATTGTATTGCCTATATATGTATATGTGGCGAAAGCTGCAAACAGTTAATGTTCGTGACTGCATAGAAATTGTGCAGCCGGCATTTCCAGTCAAGTTCAATGTATGCAAGACTGCTAGAGGTGAGAGCCGCATATCTAAATTTGATTTCCATATATATTCAATGCGGTTTGATCCTCGATAGTCAGTTTGCCGTCGTACTCTGATGATGATCATGGAAGGTCGAAACGCGTCAGTGCGTTGCAGCTGGCGGTAGTTTTGTTATGTTGTTCGATGACTGGTTAAATACAATGGGATTGGTGTTTACTTCAAGCACGCAAACTTGATTTAAAGAATTGTTACCACCACCCGCGCAATCAATTATTGTTTAAATTGTATTGCCTATATATGTATATGTGGCGAAAGCTGCAAACAGTTAATGTTCGTGACTGCATAGAAATTGTGCAGCCGGCATTTCCAGTCAAGTTCAATGTATGCAAGACTGCTAGAGGTGAGAGCCGCATATCTAAATTTGATTTCCATATATATTCAATGCGGTTTGATCCTCGATAGTCAGTTTGCCGTCGTACTCTGATGATGATCATGGAAGGTCGAAACGCGTCAGTGCGTTGCAGCTGGCGGTAGTTTTGTTATGTTGTTCGATGACTGGTTAAATACAATGGGATTGGTGTTTACTTCAAGCACGCAAACTTGATTTAAAGAATTGTTACCACCACCCGCGCAATCAATTATTGTTTAAATTGTATTGCCTATATATGTATATGTGGCGAAAGCTGCAAACAGTTAATGTTCGTGACTGCATAGAAATTGTGCAGCCGGCATTTCCAGTCAAGTTCAATGTATGCAAGACTGCTAGAGGTGAGAGCCGCATATCTAAATTTGATTTCCATATATATTCAATGCGGTTTGATCCTCGATAGTCAGTTTGCCGTCGTACTCTGATGATGATCATGGAAGGTCGAAACGCGTCAGTGCGTTGCAGCTGGCGGTAGTTTTGTTATGTTGTTCGATGACTGGTTAAATACAATGGGATTGGTGTTTACTTCAAGCACGCAAACTTGATTTAAAGAATTGTTACCACCACCCGCGCAATCAATTATTGTTTAAATTGTATTGCCTATATATGTATATGTGGCGAAAGCTGCAAACAGTTAATGTTCGTGACTGCATAGAAATTGTGCAGCCGGCATTTCCAGTCAAGTTCAATGTATGCAAGACTGCTAGAGGTGAGAGCCGCATATCTAAATTTGATTTCCATATATATTCAATGCGGTTTGATCCTCGATAGTCAGTTTGCCGTCGTACTCTGATGATGATCATGGAAGGTCGAAACGCGTCAGTGCGTTGCAGCTGGCGGTAGTTTTGTTATGTTGTTCGATGACTGGTTAAATACAATGGGATTGGTGTTTACTTCAAGCACGCAAACT
>JAQBSW010013323.1:0-14249 GCA_029291075.1 Eudiplozoon nipponicum | reverse complement strand
CAGATACGTTTAAGTACCAATAAGTAAACCAATTAAAAAACACAGCAATCATGAATATGTCCATTTTTTCATATGAAAAAATGATCGTATGCAACGCATGCAGCGATGCAGACAAACTCTGTTCTTTTACCTGACAGTATTTCCTGCCAAAATACTAATTTAAGTGGACATTATACAGGACTACTTTGCAAATTTCTGCACTTAACTTTATTTCTAAAGTCATAAAACCAAATATAACGGCGAATTAATACTTTTCGTGAGTTGTTCTCAGTACCATGCATTAAAAACAATCAGAATTCAACTCTCTCATTAGAGAGTTTATTATGCCTCTGTATATCATGGTAGAAAAACCAGATAAATCAACTGCCTTGCTTTCATATTAGATGTCGTTATAATGATCCATTAATAGTTGAATGAATAAAAAGTTTTTCTGAAAAAAAATTCATACACCATGAAAGAACGTGTGGAATGCGTTAAAACAAAAAATTAAATAAAATGTTGAATAAAGTTCACATGAGAAATTACTTTTCTATTATCCTTATGCTTAAAGTGACCTTCAACATAAGGCGCTGAAGCACAGACTTTCAAAAGTAGCAAAATCACGATGCGCCTAATCCAACATCTGTAACAAACTCCAGAGAAGTCAACGGTGTGTTGCAATTTGCGTATTGTTTTCTAAATATACGTGCTTTGGTTGCTAGTGTAATTTTATGTGTATGCTTTGTGTAGTTGTGCGTGTGAATTCGTCATCGTCAACGAAGTGATCCAGCATTGGCCGTCCTCTCTGTCCAGTGTCACACGATGCTCTTTTCCTTCTCCTGCTTCACCATATAGGTTATTTCTTCTTCTACAAGCAATTAAAAGGAAATGGTAAAATGTAAAGATAAGAACAGCTGTGATCAATAGCTCATTGGACATTTAATTCGTCAGATAGAGCAACAGTCAAGATGCACCTGCATGGCGTTTGTATTTTTCAGTGGATTCCACATCTTAGCCGTTCAATCATTATGAGGCTTTACTAGCCACAGCAACACTACTATACGTGTTATCATTGTGTTTAAAAGAGAGGAACAGCCAGACGTCAGAATTCTGGCTTTAGACTTATTTAAATGAAAATAAATATTTGGTAAGTAAAAGCGAAATATTTCCTTTTATGGAATATGTTTTCATGTGGAGTATTACGAATTAAACAAAACAACACGGGTACCAATGTCGTTTGAAGCCGGGCAGCTGCTATTCAGGCAACGAAGCCCGTTAATTTTCATCAAGCGAATACAAAATCCACGGTTGATTAATAGATTAATCAAACATTACTGTGCGAACTTACTAACAACCATAATTGGTGGTCATAAAATAGAGCATGCTATGCAGACAACGGTTCTTGGTTGGAAAATATTTTATCGACAAAATGATTATTCATGGTATGGATAAACAATAAAGTTAAACAATCAGTAATATCGCGAGTGGTGAAAAACTCATTTAAATCGAGATTACGTGATTGTTAAAATAAAACATCAATATCATTATCTAAACATACTTTTAAGCATAAACTAGGCATTGAATGATGTAACGGCAGGGCGGCACAGTGGTTAGAATCAAAGACTCCGAAGAATATTTGCCCAGGTTCGAGACATGTCCGCGGCAAATTGATGATATTTGAAGAGTTCCCAGCAAGGACGAAATCGGACTACTGGATGAATTGGCTCTTTCTACACTGTACAAAAGTAAGTTTATACTGACAAATGCATATATATATATATATATATATATATATATATATATATATAAAGGGAATTGTATTTGTATCAAGATCAGAAACTAGATTTAATTAATTGTCATCACCGTTTTCGTCCCTATTGGAAACCATTTAAATACCGCCCAGAATATCGTCACGGATGGGGCTCGACAAATGCGCAAGTCTGCTTCGGAGTCTCAGACTCCGTCCACCGCACACCTCTGCCGCATATAACATACTATTTTCTGTTATCCATTAATTTATGGTTGTTTGGTTCAAGTGGAGCCTTTGCAGCATCTCTTCATATAGCATGAACAAACTAGCTACTCCAACCTCTCAGTGTAGCACAAACAGCGCGCTATCTGGGATGATTCAGCGGGCGTTGATGACAGATATTCGAATCAATGTTTCGAGATTGATATAAACATTACTCCCATTTTAGGTACATTTGTCAGTAGAAAATAAGCACTGTATAATATAGCCATAACGGTTCATCCAGTAGACCGGTTGCGGCCTTATTTCGAGCTTTTCAAGTACTGTACAGAGTTTTCCGCGAAAAGAGCTCGAATCTAGGCACGTCTGCTTTGGATGACTAGCTGGAACTTTTGGTATAAAGAGATGCCATATAGGCTCATTCCGTGGGGAAGTCTAACCAAAAGAGCATAAATTATTATACAAGAGCAAATATTGTCCTGGGCAGCGGGGCGGCGCTGTAGATAGATTCACGGACTCCGAAGCAAATGTGTTCCAGTTTGAGTCCCGCCCGAGGTACAACTATAGATATAACTCAAAGGGTTCCCAATAAACATGACAACAGTCTACAGGACGAATTGAATTTGTTAAATTATACGATACTTATTCTATAAATACAAATTTATGGTTAATGGGAGTGGTATTCATATCTAGCTCCCAATCTTGATTTTAATAATTTTTATCACAACTCACGCAATCAAACGTATAGAACTTGAATTCAATGCCACAAATTCAGTTAGTGTGGCATTTGCTCTGTAATGAGAGATTGGGGTGGCTAGTTTGAAATTTATGAATAAATAGATACCGCGTAGTTTTCACTTGAAAAAAGACTAAGCAAAAAATATTAAGTTATATGTAACTGAAAATATTGATAAGTGCGTGGTAAGGTAGCATAGTGGATAGAGTCCAAAACCATGAACATAATATGCGCCATTTCATGTCTTATCCGCGACACCATTCTGGAAAGTACTTGAAAATTTCCCGATAAAGACGTAACCATTCTATTTGATGGATTGGCTTTGCTACATTATATAATAATTTTTTTTGACGAAATATGCATAGCTAATGGAATTGATGTTAATATCAATCACGCACCCATGATTTTAATGCACAAACATATACCGACACGTTTTAACTGATCATCACATATTAGGCATTAACTATCGTATGATTACTACACAGGATTACAAGTGATACTTAAAATCAAACTACATTTCATTCATTTAATCAAATAAAAATCCAGCATGGAAATAAATCAAAAATTGTAATTTTTTGTGTAGTTTTCACGAAATGTGGCTAACCACATACGAAGCCTTATGGATAAACAAATTGCGGCCGGATTTATGTAAGCAGAAGAAGCACGTACAAGCAATGAGCTTGAACTGGATGTGACGCACGCAATTTGATTGGTTTCCGTTTTTCACACTTTCTCCATGTTCACATATTTCTATCTTGTTTTGCTTTCCAATTTATATATAAAGATATGTTCAGTAGTAGATATTTGAGGAGACTATGCGAAAGAAATGTTTCTTGTATCTGATAAAATTTCTTTTTGTTTTTGCACACAGGAAGGGTACAATGAATATATATATAACGAACACATTTTTATACTAAAATGTATGATGATTGTGGATAATGGCCGGTTTACTTTGACAATACTCATCTTCAAATTAAAAGCTTTCAGTTATTCACATTATGCATTTTGATTCCATTAAGTGGATGAGAACTAGACTGATTTCCGGCTTTATTTTCTATTTCTTGTTTGTGAAAAACCAAAAACACATAAAATGATGACTGCCTTAGGAGGTTCCTTCGATCCGACTTACTATGTAAATAATCAACGCACCACAACGTAAATCGAAAACGTTTCTCTGCACACTATTTCAAACGTTACGATATATCATAAACACGAACACCATCAAGAACTCTTTCGAGCTATCAGATGAAATGAATGGAAAAAACGTCCTACAAAGCAAAATGGTCTCGTTTGACGTCTCATTCTTATTTACAGACATTCCACTAGAAAAATAACGACAATCTTGTGTGACATGATTAAAATATGTTTCAAGATTTGCCTATATACACCAATGATATTAAAGACTTCATATTAGCATGTACAAAAAGATGCCATTTATATTTGAAATGAAATACTACCTTCCAATCAATGATGTAGCTACGGGTAGCTGCATTGCACCCATTCTGGCTGATGTATACATTCGCCATCTTGAACAAACGAGCCTAAAATGTTTAATTGTCCAGTACGCACTCTACAAATGTTATGTAGATGATATATAATTGTTCATCCCAGAAGAAGCAGATACAGCCTAAATCAGACAAAAGCCCAATGAAAGCGATCCATTTAAAAATAAATCCTGCGGAAAATCTGTTTGAGCGGAAGGTAATTCTTTGTACTGTCTTATCGACATAGATTGATTCTGAACCCATTTTGGGTAATCACCAGCTGCATATATCTTCGTAATTATATATGTGGCGATTTCGAGTGTAAAGAGCTATTATATATCATTTAAATACACATTTTTCTAAAGGCTTTTTGAATTTTCGTACAGACATTACAGATATCAAATAAATTCGTGTTTTTCAAAATACACCTCACGATGTATTTTTTTTGAAAGATGGTGTTCTGCTTGTCTGGCTTGTTGTAGACAAGTTGTTTAAGAAATAATAACTATTGCACCAATAGATAAACTTGCGCTATGTTATGTCGAAAACATCGAAGTGCTAGTGAGGCTATTCAAATAACAATTGAAACAGGCGTGACAACTTACGCTGTAGGAGATGTGCCAGCAGTTCATCTGACGCTGATGCTGCCAAATTCCTCGGACGTCGACCAGAATTGTCTTGATCTACTGGTCTAGCGCCATAGCCCAGCAGTACTAGACATATCTCGCGACGTGCATGCGACGCGGCTTTGTGCAAGGCTGTTTGACCCCTTTATTATTGTAGAGAAAAGAGCAAAGTAACTATTATACTCTAAGCCTAGTACTGAGGCCAACAAAGACAATAAAGCTCATGCATTTGCTATTTCGTAAAAATGAAAAATTTATCCCTGAATACGCAACCATTCCTTGGAACACTATATGCAGTAAAATATCTGATACGCTGGAAGGACTCCAGGCCTGTTATAAGGTGCACATTATCAAGCTTATAATATGAAGAAAATCGAATTCATTCATTCTGGCTTAGAAATTAGCCACATTCTTTAATAGAATTGCACAAACATGATAAAATACTGTTCATCTATAAAATTAATACTTATTCAAATTAAAGTTCCAGAGAAAGTAGAACGGCTGAATACAACATTTACATCCAACGTGTTTATATCCTTTTTAAATACACGTTTATGTATTTAAAACTCATCTCACTATAAAACATATTGCCAAGCAACAGATAGAGCCAATACCCGTAATATTTTACAACGGACAAATTCGACAACATAACTGATTCAACACGGCAATATCACATAAATGCCAGAAATAGAAATACTTTTTTATCCAAAAATGGCAAAATCATTTACATTTGACAAAAAAAGAATAACACGTGTGCATATGCTAATTTTATCTTATTTCTTAACTTATCTCTATTTCCGAGGTTCGGGAAAGACAATTAATATATTTGTCACTTATCTATTGGTTTCAATATTTTATAATCTACATTTGCAATAACCTTAATCGAGTCAATGTGTATATTTCATCTTATCTAGTTCGATCTACATATTTGCGCACTAGGCGTTAACTTGCTAATCAGCTGAAAGATTAATATGTTTATAGTGCAGTAATACATACTGCTACATTTCTTTACAAACGTGAATCGTTTGAAGGCTACTATTTGTTCCAATTAAATGCAAAAAAATATTAAGAGTAGTATAAGTGAAGTAAAACGAAATTCGACGTTTTTTAACTTAAATGTTCAAACTAAAAAAAATATATACAAAATAATATTATGAATAATCAAATGTAGCGTTTACTGCTGTTTTATAAGTTTTTTGTCATTACATAACACGTGTGCGCGTCGAAATTATTATTCGAAATCCATGACTAGCGTGTGACTTGGCATTAAATTGCAAATTAAATAGACCTAACTGTTTTAATTACTGAAAGGCACAATCAATTAAACACTTGACATTCGTGTAATAGGATATGAATTTTTTAATAGAAAGGAAAACCAAATTCAATATTAAATGTGACAATGCATTTTACTTTTGATGTGTAGAAATTCTGACGAAGCTAGTCTAAACTGGACACCCTTGATAATTTATGGCGAAATTTCTTTTCTTCAATCTTAAATTGTATTATTTAATACAGAGAATAAAAAAATAGACCCGTAAAACTAAAAAAGAAATAAATATTGTATTCTGATAGAATTGTAAATAAGAACATTGCACAGTGGCGTGGAATAGCGGGTATCTTATGGTGCCCAGGTTCGAGCCCTGTCCGACGGCTAATTCTTGACAGTACCTGAAGAGATCCCTATAAGGACGACACCGGTCTACCGGATGAAATGTCATTTCTACATTACGCAATGCATAGTTTATACTGGTAAATGTTTATATAATGAAATTGGTGTTTATATCAGGATCGTAATCGTGATTTAAATTATTATATTTACCTAGCAAATCTTGTGTTCTTATTTTAGCAATCATAACATAACTCGACATATCGCAAACACACACAAAGTAAAACCAATAAATAGAGCATCACCTATTCCTATCCCAAACATGTCAGGATAACTAAAAAATGAAAGAAACGCACAAAAAGGAAAGAGCACCCATATTATTCTATTTCTTCCAAAGACGTAATCCATCTAATTTGCTTGTTCTATAATAAAGACATAGGGGTAGAAATATCACTGAAGTCCTTTAGATCAGTCTACAAGCGCCGAACCTTAACTTAAAAGGTTTAGATCATTACCGAACTATATTCGGCTAAAACTGAATAGGTAAGACAAAAAGTAACGCAACATATAGTAAATGAATATTTAGGTAACCCGCACGATGAGGGATTAGGAAAGTGACAGTTCGCTGCAGTGTGATCTAATAAATGACATCACGAATGAATTTGTCCAGCTTAAAGATTGCTTGTCCAACTCTTCTGTAGCCGGGTAATTTAGGATTTGTAAATTGCTCTTTGAGGAAGTCCCAGCCAACGCAAATGGCGATCCATAATTAGATGTTGCTTAAATGTACCATTAATAAATGTTGGAGAAGAACGGGTAAGGTTTTATATACTGTTCCAGATTACCGGCTTCTAACATTCAGGTGACAGTAACCCAAACAGAACTGAAAAAATAATTCAGTTAACAAATTAATTTAGCAGTGACAATTCTTCACTAGGATTTCATGTCGCTGCACCATAAATGGGTACCTCGAACAGAATTAAGCCGAAGGTTTTCTCTTTGGTTTTTGCAGAAGATTCTAGATTGGTGTTAATACACTATCAAGGAGAGCTGCAAAAGGTATAAAGACGAGGATCATCATTGTAAATAAGCGAAACACAATTTCTACAGCCACAAAGTGTTTCATAATCCCTGTTAATACCGAAGACGGAAGAAAATGCTGGGTAACTTAAGTATTATTTATAGGATTGAGCAGTGCTCCTATCACAGGTAGACGTAACCTCTTTGGCTGTCCTAGGCAACCGAATCTCACTGTATGATCTGCATTACTTTACCCACTATATATTTCGGTGAGGAATGTAGGACAATGCGATAACAGATATCGATCAAGGCCAGAGCGTATGGATTTGCTGGATTAATAGGTATTCAGAATTAGTTGGAAATCCCAATTTTGGTCAACTTTAGCATACATTGAAATCCATCGTATTGGTACCATGTACCGACTCGGCAACCATAGTGTTAGTACCATGTACCTTTTTGGTACCATAACGTTGGTATCGGGTACTGTCACAATAGCCATATTGTTGGTACCCATTACAGACTCGGTATATATAGCAAGTTAACATTGAAGTCACATTGTCAAAAACCTTATATGTAGTTAGCTTCACTAATGCAGGTTTACACATTCGTAGACGAGATTGAAGCGTCTTATTATCCCAAATTCCTCACTCAAATATATAGTGGGTAAAGGGCGTAAAACCGGCTACAATTGATGAGTCGCCTGTAAGCACGAAACGAATGTGCATGAGATTATACTGCTGTCTTTAGTTTATCCTTCTGGTCATATTTGAAATAATTTGTCATAGTTACGCAATATATACTAGTTCTCCGCCACAATCAGTATCAACATTTTATTGTTGAGTTGTAATGCGCAGTGTTTTCCTTCTTGTTTTAAATTTCGCCACCGTTTATTTATGAGGGACAACTGATAGCACGCGTAGGTCGGTAAAATCTTGAATGTTATCTGATTCCAGGTGCGCAGATTTTTTACCTTGATTGGTTTGCTTATTGTTATTTTATTAATTTCACTTTAGTAGAGTACACATATGTGTATATAGATTGTTGTGTGCGGGGGGGGGGGTAACATGGATAATTTTGTGTATACATTTGAGTATAAAAAAAGGTATGAAGACCAGATAATAGGGCAGACAATAAAAAAAATACTTCAGTAATTAAAATAAATATAAATAGACGTCTTGAATAAGGATACCACATTTACTACAAGTTTTGATATAAACACCTGACCCATTAATTACTTACATATGTCAGTATAAACTAAGAATTGTATAGTGTAGAAAAGGCAATTCATCCAGTAGACCGGTTTCGTCCTTATTGGGAACTCATCAAGTACTGGCCAAGAATTTGCCGCGGACAGGATACGAACCTGGGCACGTCTGCTTCGGAATCTGGTGCTCTAACCACTGAGCTATCCTGCCGCACACTACACTACACACAATTAACAGTTATATACTAACTAATGTAACTTGGTTAGTCAATTTTTCCTTTAGGTGGAGCTCATATGGCATCCATTTAGACCCAAAGTTCCAAATAACCATGCCCAATCTATCATTACTGAACAGACACCACATTACATGTGGAAGTGGTATTGAAATGAACATTTATATAATTAAACGAACATTGGTTGCGCGGGTGGTGATAACAATTATTATAATCAAGGTTGCTGTCTTGATATAAACACCTGACCCATTAATTACTTACATATGTCAGTATAAACTAAGAATTGTATAGTGTAGAAAAGGCCAGTACATGATGAGTTCCCAATAAGGACGAAACCGGTCTACTGGATGAATTGCCTTTTCTACACTATACAATTCTTAGTTTATACTGACATATGTAAGTAATTAATAGGTCAGGTGTTTATATCAAGACCGCAACCTTGATTATAATAATTGTTATCACCACCCACGAAACCAATGTTCGTTTAATTATATAAATGTTCATTTCAATACCACTTCCCCATGTAATGTGGTGTCTGTTCAGTAATGACAGATTAGGCATGGTTAGTTGGAACTTTGGGTCTAAATGGATGCCATATGAGCTCCACCTAAAGGGAAAATTGACTAACCAAGTTACATTAGTTAGTGTATAACTGAAAATTGTGTGAAGTGTAGTGTGCGGCAGGATAGCTCAGTGGTTAGAGCACCAGATTCCGAAGCAGACGTGCCC
The DNA here is from genome assembly GCA_029291075.1 of Eudiplozoon nipponicum. NCBI lineage: Eukaryota > Metazoa > Platyhelminthes > Monogenea > Mazocraeidea > Diplozoidae > Eudiplozoon > Eudiplozoon nipponicum. Next base: position 4,663 of record JAQBSW010013323.1, on the reverse strand, counting down.
AGGTTCGTATCCTGTCCGCGGCAAATCTTATTTCTACCAGTATCTACAGCCATTGTTCTGGATTCGTTAGTATATTCGTTCATCCAATCCCAACTGGTAGAAATAAGATTTATTAATAAATGTTATTCCATGGAGTACGTTGTTTTGTTCTCATATATATATATATATATATATATATATATATATATATATATATATATATATCTATATATAAATTTATTTTTGACGTCGAATATTACAAAAATATATTTTTATTCGAAAATATAAATATGTCACTTAATATTAAAAATAATTACGTTTATTGTGGATAATTATATCATGAATACTGAACTAAGCAGCACTATTATCCTTGTTTATATACGATCTGGGTTTTCATTAGATTATGCGGATGAAAAATAATCTGACAGTTTTACTGTTAATTACGGGGTGATTTTGTAATGCGTTTTTGTGTCCATATGCTTTTGTATGTGCGTGTTTGTGTATCTGAAACAGAGCACAGATACAGGTAAATAAATTTATTAATTCTACACAAATCAAGATCAGAAACATTTGTATTCATACATGAAGCCCGCCATATTAAACACGAAGTACTTGGTCTAATCGTTCGAAAGTTTCACCAACATGACATTATAATCGACTGGTCGCAAAGCACACAAACCAACAACAAAGCAATAGCACCCAGGCTATTCCGAAGACACATTAGACCAGCATTAAGCAACATTCGATCGAATTGGCAACAAACAGATGCAAAACAATTTGCGCAAACGACACCACTAACATCATAAAAAATGACAGAAACTGCACATGAATATTAACAATTGACACTGCAGTTTGCGCTGCTACTCGAGTGGCTAAATAAAAGATATAAAGCCTCATTCTGTAACACAATTGGAATGACATCCACACGTGCACAGACAACCACGCCTACGAATTCGCAAATCAACTTGCAATAAATAATAAAGACAAAAATCAGACCAGTTGTCAACCACTTCAATAAAGGAAGACATAGCACGCATATAAATGAAAGATTTAATGAGTAGCTGGGTGTAGTCGAAATAATTATCCACAGTAAACATAACCCTTTTTTTAATAAATGTACTTTCTCCTCCTAATTATATATAGGTATATCCATATATTAATAAATATATCAGCGACAATATGAGTTCACCTATACACCTAATAATGCTACCATAATTCTCAAATTACTTTCTAAACACATCGGATTAACTAAAATCTTTTCCATTTTCTTGCACTGAAACGCTAAATATGTGTAGTTCTCAAATTCCCGTTTAATAATCACATCCTGAGCACAATACGTAGAAATGGAGAGGGGATGAGAAAACGCTTGAAATAATACAATTTTTATTATACTTTGGTAAGTTTAAAGTAATTATAATAAACAATAAGAAACAACAAATTCGCTCGCTGGCCGAAACAATGTCCAAATTATTTGAATTGAAAGTACCCATAGAGAGAGAGAGCGCGCGTAAGTTTTGTGAATCGTTCATATGCCAATTTTGACTCAAAATAAATAATTTAATACAGTGATATTTAGGAGAAATCCCATTCCATAAAAATTTGCCGCCAAAATAGACATACATGAAGAAATTACTATAATCAAGGTCGCGATGCTGATATAAACTCCTGACCCATTAAGTACATACATCTGGCAGTATAAATTAAGAATTATATAGTGGAGAAAATTTAATTCATCCAGAAGACCATTCTCGTCCTTATTGGGAAGAAATAAAATAGAAAGGAGTTTAGAACGCGACGAAGGACAAAATAAACAAGAAAATTAATTAAAATTGTAACGACTATGAGGCGGAAACCCGTTCTGGGCTTGCAAACTCATATTCTCATATCGTAAGTCGAGATCTCTTATTAGATTTTATTGTTACATGGGATCATCCAACCGTTGTTTTCTGCCACTATGAAAGGCTTAATTAAATAATGGACCTAGCGATTTTTCTCTAGCTGTTACATTATTGACAATTCTTCCATATTTTTTTCAAATTTATTCTCTAATTAATCTGGTTAATCTATTGAGTTTGCAAATAAGAATGCGTATACCGCCCTGCCAGACTATGTAATTGCTCGTCTATTGTAAGTTCCTGCCTAGATCCGACGTCTGAATGTACCCATATTAACATGCCACTCTCTATTCTCCTCTACGTACTATTATCTGGCGAATATTTTCCCTTACATGTCGAAGTTCACAATCATTGTAAGGTATCTCATATACCACTGATGTTTTCAAGGGTCCTATATTTTTCTAGTTCTATAGCTCTCTGACTAAACGGAGAGTTAGTTGTATTACCGTTCTGATGCTGTACTTAGCTGACAATATCCTGATTTTTCTATTCCATTCGGAGTCAGGTAATACTATACAGATCAGCTTTTCTAACTAAGTTTCATGTTTTGACTAATGTATTGCCTCATCTTAACTTATTATTGTCTCCTTCACAATCTAATACTCTCATTCGTGTTGAATATTTTGTTAAACCTCTTCAGTTCATTATCTATATCCATTATTTTAAGATTTCTTAACAAAAGGAATTTGAAAATGCTTAATTTAATTTGCTACGGCTGGTTCGAGAAGAAATTTAGGAGGATATCCAAAAAGACATCCATCCCAAAATAATAGACTTCCAAAACGAGAAAATTCTGTTTAAATCAAAAAATCCAGAATTTATAAATCGCCTTATCTTCATTTTCCAACTTGAATTTGAATTTTTCCAAATTACGAAAATGTCACACCGAAATTCCAAAACGAAATTTGGCATCAATAGTGTTAGTTTTCGAAATATTTTCCAAAATAATGCAGGAATATATTTGTGACTGGGCTGGACAACAGTTTTGTCATACGAAGAACTTTAACGTGTTTATAAAATTCCTTTCTGAACGTAAAGTGGGTGGAGGACGTACAAATATTTAAATTTACCATAATAAATCTAAACGTAAATTTACTTCCTACTATTACGCATGTGAACTTTTTTAGAAACCGTCAAACGCTTTCAAATGCCTCTTGCCCAGACGAAAACCTAATCAAGCTGCAATTTCGCGCCAGAAGTTGAACCGAATAACTGATGATAATAAAATTCTGCACGCTACCGCAATAGCCAATTTTTATCACTCGACCTCCTTACTCCCATTCTTTCAGCACGCAAAACTGCAAAATCGACTTCTTTTCCCACAAAAAGCAACGATGCAACAAGAAAGGCTATTACTTATATATATGTAGCATTCAATGACCAATTTGTGTGCAATAAATCGACGGTATTTTAAAGTAAAACGAGATTTTGCAACGATTCGCAATTTTTAAATAAAACACCATAGTTAATCAATAATTAAATTTACCTCACATTTTTCAACTTCAACTTAGTCTAGTGATTGATTGAGACTCAGATAAATTAAAAGTTAAACAACCAGTTCCTGAGGTAATTTAAAGCAAAACCGCCTTTAAAATTTAAATTTATTTATCAGAACATATACTGTAAAAATCTAGTCAGTTAACTTACTTGTTGAAATCTTTCAAGTGAACAAGACCAGATGGTGCTATAATGGACAAAAATAAACATAAATCAATACTAATTTTAAATTAAATAAGAAAAAAAATTACTTCACGGATGCAAAATAAAGGCAATTAAGTTTTCGCTCAGGATATTACGAAAATTTACAACAATCAAGACGAAAAATCAAGAGCTGCGAATTCGAAAAACAGGAGGGTTCTTTAAATTAAAAGGTTTTAGTGATATATAAGCAAACTGCTTATCATTCTTGAAAAAAATGATGTAACGACATATAAATATCTCACAAAGAATTAGAGATTGAATAAGGCATATAAAAATTTTGCAAACAAAATATTTCTTATATTTTTTTCATAAATCTCGAGTTTCGAGTCGTTAGCTAAAGACGAATTCAAACATTTGCGCTATATTTGGCAAGAAATTGTGCTAGATTAATACAAGTATATGGATATATATTTATATAAATATATGTAGCTACTTGACGAGCTCCTTATTGGGCCGAAACCGGTCTACTTTTATGAACTGACTTTTTTACCTTATACAATGTTTAATTTAAAATTATATATATATATATATATATATATATATATATATATATATATAATCACAATCACGACAGGAAACTTCAATTCAGTAACACTTCCCCGGATGAAATGGTATCTTTTCAGCAATGAGAGATCGGGTATGTTTAGTAAGAACGTTATTTCGAAATAAATTTCAAATAGGCTGTACTTGAAGGAAGATATAACCAAACAGATAAGTTTGTATATAAATAAAATGATTCCTGAGCAAATATGCTGCGGTTGGAGCCCTTGTCTCGGCAGATTCTGGCAAGTCAATGACGTGATCGCAATGAGGTTGAAACCATAATGAAATATATGAATTTTACTTGCAGCCTTGTACAATGTTAAGTATATACAGACTATTAAGATGTAGCACGGACAAGTATATTTTTATTGTGATTCTTGTATGTGCAGGAAACCATTTTCAGTTCGTAATGTTAGATTAAGTTTTCTCTTCATTTTATTAAATCAGGTAATTTTTCTACAAAAATCATTTGTCTAGATTAGTCATCTTATTTTTTTGTTTAAACTCTTCGATATATATAAACGATATCTAAAGTTACCTCGCAC
>JAQBSW010013322.1:0-14251 GCA_029291075.1 Eudiplozoon nipponicum | reverse complement strand
TTTATTTAATTAATATTTATTTACTTCATTGATTTTCTTCATTTTATGCCCCAGCAAATTTGACAGAGCAAAGTCCAACCACTTATTGTAAATAGATAAAACCACTTTACATAAAACAACAAGCACCAGGATTTTTCACGGCCAAATAACAGCACAGCATTAAGCATTTCGGCTAACAGTATACTTTTCTCGGTATTACTACCTTTTTGATAAATTTTCTATAAAAACAGAACATTTTGGTGTAAAGCAGTTGGCAGACAGTAAATATGTATTTACAAATAAATATAACAACGTCTCCTTTCTTCTAAATTGAGTTGTGTTGCTGGTAGACGCTGTTCTTAGCTTGACCTTTATTTAGTTCAACAACTTGATTGATTAGTTTTCGATTTTCCCACAAGTCATTATTATGTCAAATGCCTCTGTGTGTGTGTGTGTGTCTACGTATTGCCTAACTTCAGTTAAGAAACAGAAGCGCGTCTTTATTCTTAACGCAAAGAATGAGGCCTAAAAAGCCCTGTTTACGAATAGTATTGTAAACGGCTTCAAAAGTGTCCGTTTGTTCATTACGAAATAGGAATTAACGTCAGCTTGCGATATTTTTTATCCCTATTTAAAAGGTCTCCTTAAAATTATTGCATTGATGAGTTTGAAATCGCTATGCAATTGAAGAGGCTAAGTACTCTGACCATTATTTCACCAACTCTTTATTCCTATTCCTAATGTGAGTGATGGCGGCAGATTTGCTTCACTTGTGTGTGCAAAATTATAATAAATGCATTGGAAATCGATTTACGCTAAACAAAACAGATTCAGAAATCATTTAATGACAAAATTTCTTAAACTTTTCCATTAAATTTTGTTGTAATTTGCTGTCAAATTTCAATTTTATTTCGCAGTTTTCTTGCGTGGGACAATTGATAGCACTCGTGAGTCGGTAAAATCTTGATTCTTTTACATTTCCAGGTGCACAGCTTCTATTTGGCATTGATTGATGGGTTCCCACTTGTCCCTTCACTCTGACGTCGTCCATCAGCTGCCCGGCGGAAAATGACGTTGGAACCAGATTTTCCATGTTCCCTCATGCTTAGCAAAGTTCGGTGAACATTAAATTATTTGACAGGCGTGAAAACAGCGGCACACCTCTACAATCTCTACTCAGGCTCTAAAATCCAGCAATTATTGATTTTTATCTACTTAGTTCAACGTAGCCAACTTTATGCAAACACCGATTCCATTATATGTGCATTTGTCGGTACAAACAAAGCAGAATATAAGTTAGCAAACTGCAATACCTCTAGTGGGGTGGCGCAGTAACTATAGCCTTATGCTACAATGTCAAGGTGCCCAGATTAGATCGGCAAAATACTAGACACTACTTAGACAGTTCGCAATAAGGCTGAATTTCCCTTGCCATCTTATACAATGCTTAGTTTAAAGTGTAAAAAGCGTGGATATTGGGATTGGTGCTTATACGAAGCTCGCAAACTTAGCTTTTGCCTATATTTCAAGATCTTCGACTTGGTTAAATAGGACGCTCAACAATAATGTGAAATTTTCAAGTATCAGTCATTTAACGGTTGAAATTTTTACCAGAAGTTTTAATAACCTCAAAGCTTCCATAATAAGAAATACTTAAATTATCAATGGAGACCTCACCGCGAGTGAAGCAAAAAACGTTAACTTTTCCATTAGTGTGAAACAAATTGATTTCACCGTTCCCTAACGTGGATTCCACATGAAAGGAAGACTAACCAATAAGCATTATTTAGGATATAACTGAAAATTATGTGTAGTGTGCGGCAGGGTGGCTCAGTGGTTAGAGCACTAGATTCCGAAGCAGGCGTGTCCAGGTTCGAGCTCTGTCCGCGGTAAATTCTGGCCAGTACGTGAGGAGTTACCAATAAGGACGAAATCGGTCTACTGGATATATTGCCTTTTATACACTTTACAACTCTTAGTTTATACCGACAAATGTATGTGTACAATGGGTCAGGTATTTATATAAGGTTCGCAAACTTGATTACAGCAAATGTTATCACCGTTCGCGCACCCAATGTTCGTTTAATTCTAAATGTTCATTTCAATACCAATTCCACATGTAGTGTGGTGTAAGTTTAGTAATGATAGATTGGGGATGGTTAGTTGCAACTTTGGGTCTAAATGGATGCTAAATGAGCTCCACCTTAAAATTGCAATAAATAACCAATTTACATTAGTTAGAATATGCCCGATAATAGTATGTAGTGTGCTGTATGGTGTCTCATTAGTTAGAGCACCTGTTTCCAAAGCAGACATGCCCAGTTTCGAGCTCTGTCGGCGGCAAATTCTGGGCAATACCTGTTAAGTTCCCAATAAGGAAAAGACCGGTTTACTGGATGCACTGCCTTTTCTACATTATAAAATTCTTAGTCTATACTGACAAATTTGTGTACTTACTGGGTCTGGTGTTTATATCAAGTTCGTAACCTTGATTTAAATAATGAAGCACACGACCAAAGAGCAATTTTTTAGCATCCATGCAAGCCCGAACACCCATTAGAACTAACATCAACGTGCATTCGATTAGATTGGCAATAAACTGAAGCAAAAACTGTCACGCAAACTGTACCACTACCATCATCAACAGTGACAGTAACTGCACTACAATGCAAGCAATCACCACTGTAACCCACAAGGTTTGCTCTCTTGCCAATGAGGTAAAATGATTCCTAAAACCAAGGCAAAACGATAAACCATAGGCGGGGAGAAACATGCGTCCTCGTAACAGCCAACATAGCGGAAAATTTAACAATAATTGATTGCGCGGGTGGTGGTAACAATGCTTTAAATCAAGTTTGCGAGCTTGAAGTAAAAACACCAATCCCATTGTATTTAACCAGTCGTCGAACAACATAACAAAACTACCACCAGCTGCAACGCACTGGCGCGTCTCGACCTTCCACCATCATCATCAGAGTACGATGGCAAACTGACTATCGAGGATCAACCACATTGAATATATTGATCTTTGGCATCCAACCTCATGATTCTCTGTGTACTAAATGTCATATTAACTTTAACACTGGGAAAGTTGTCCTTAGTTATTCTATTCAGCCGCCGTGCAATTATTGAGGCTGGTACGTCGCCTCTAAATGGTAAGGTTAGGAAAACCTGCTTGCCGGTATCCTCTCTAGTGCGAATCTGCCGTGGTCTGATGTTGATATCAATGAAACGCTCTGGGTAGTTGTTCATTAGCAAAATTTTCCTGAGGTAGCCCAGTTCTTCCTCAATCTTGTGTTCAAAGCAGGTCATCCTGATTCTGTTTACTAGGTTGTTAAGTTTCTTTTGTGAGATATTGGGACAATGCTGTTGTAATAAATGCATTGCCTGGTGAAAGTGGATTTTCCATGAATGGCCAGTGTAAAATCCTCATTTGCTTCTCGAGTGAGATTGATTTCAAGGAAGGGAAAACTGTCGTCTTTCTCTACCTCGAGAGTGAATTTGATGTCTGGATCGACTCCATTTGCTTGTTTGAGGATTTCGGAAGGGTCTGCTGCTTCTGAGATGAACAACAAGATATCATCTACATACCTTTTGTGGAGTGCGCATTGGTCAATTATACCTTTTAGGCTCGTTTTTCCAGGTGATACATGTATACATCTGCCAGGAGGGGTGCGATGCAACTTCCCATAGCTACACCATTGATCTGGCGGTAGTATACCCATTCGAATGTAAATTGCACGTTTTTAGTACATGCTAATATGGGGTCTTTGATGTCATTGGTGTCTATAGGGAAGTCAAAAAACTCATTTTTGATGAGGTCACACAAGATCTCCGTTGTCTTATACAGTGGTATGTTTGTAAATAAGGATGAGACGTCAAGCGAGAACATTTTATTCTGTAGGATGTTCTTCCCCTTCAATTCATTTGCTAGTTCGAAGGAGTCCTTGATAGTGTTAGCGTTTATGATGCTCCGTATTGGTTCAAGTAGTTTGCAGAAAAACTTGGCTGGTTTATGTTGTGGAGCGTTGATCATTGACATAATGGGCCGCATCGAAGGAGCTCCTGAGGCTGTCACGGCTTTGTGAGTTTTTGGTTTACCGTACAATCTTGCGGTGTTTGTTCCGACTGGTTTTGCTTTTTGGATGTCTTCTGTGAGGTTTGATCTAATCTCGGAGTCAGCCATCGATGTTAGAACATGTTTTTCCATCTTTTTCAAAATTGCATTAATTCTTGATTCGATGTTCGTTGAATCATCTTTCTGCTTGATGTCATGCTTAAATTTAGATTGATCATTTATTATATCGTTCATGGCCTTCCTGTAAGCGTCGGCTTCAAGTATAACAATTCCTGATCTTTTGTCGGGTGTGGCAAGTCGTATGGATTTGTCTGATTGGAGTTTTCTGAGTTCGTCTATGTGCTGTATTGTGATGATTTGGCTGCCTTTGAATTCCTTCTTGTATTGTTCTAGTGCCTTTACTATCTCAGCTTTTAGTCCTTGTCCATTGAATGCATGTGGGGCGGTGTCTTTCGTTAAGTCATTGTAGAAATTTTCCGTTTCAGCCTGAATGTCAATAATGTCACGTTCACTTAGGTTTTTCTTGACTACGCAGAATTTTTCTCCTAAGGAGAGTAATTCTTTCTGGTGTTTTGACAAGATCACTTTTGAATAATTGTGAATATATATATATATATATATATATATATCACCAATTTTGCGAAGAGTAAACGCATATAGTAGAATCTACCAGTTTGGTCATCAATAATAGCAGGTAAGTTCTTATAAAAGTATGTATTAGGTGTTGTGAACCTAGTAACAAATTAGTTCAGTTGTGACCAGAAGGATAAACCAAAGGCAGCATGAACGGAAAGTATAATCTCATGCACATTCGTTTCGTGCTTACTAGCGACTCATCAGTAGGGGCCGGTATTACGCCCTTTAACCACTATATATTTGGTCAAAGTATGTGGAATAATAGGACGGTACAATCTCCAAGACGAATGTGTAAACCTGCAATAGCGAAGCTAACATCATCTAAAGTCAACGACAATGCGACTTCAACGCTAACTCACACAATTTAATATATATACCGAGTCTGTAAATGATACTAACACTATGGCTATTGTGTTAGTAAACGATACCAACATTATTGTACCGAAAAGGTACATGGTACTAACACTATGGTTACCGAGTCGGTACATGATACCAACCTGATGGATATCAATTTATACTATAGTTCACCGAAATTGAAAATTAAAACAATAACTGAACACCTGTTACTCGAGTAAATCCATACACTCTGGCCTTGATCGATATCAGTTATCACATTTCGCGCTTATAAAACCAGGTGAAAAAGGTAGTCATAATATGCAAAATTTAAATTCCGTACATTCATTTGTTTCGGTTTCATTAAATGGCCATGGAAGAATATGGAAAACGGCTATAAACATAGGTTATTCATAATTTTGCTTGGATATTACCATAACGGTATAATTCTCGTAAAGTTAATTTTAATGAGTCCAGGTAAAATGGTAAATTTGATTTTTTTAAAGATAAACATAATATTTATCCGCTCTCCACAAAAAAATCTTGAATGAAGTTTCTGCAATAAATCTGAGAAACAACTTCTAAAATCTGCTCTAATCAAGATTGCGATCTTGATATAAACACCTGAATCATTATGTGTATACATTTGTCAGTATAAAACAAGCATTGCATAGTGTATAAAAGGCAATTCATCCAGAAGACCCGTATCATCCTCATTGGAAATTCATCACGAATTGTCCAAACTTCGAACTTGAGTACGTCTGTTTAACCACTGAGTCAATTTCTGCGGTAAATTCTGGACATTACGCGATGAGTTCCCAGTAAGGACAAAATCGGTTTACTCGATGCATTGCCTTTTCTTCACTATACAATACATAGTTTAAACTGACAAATTTATGCACTTAATGGGTCAGATGATTATATCACAATCACACCTTGATAAAAATAATTGTAATCACCGCCATCGCAACCAATGTTCATTTAACTCTTAACAATGTTACACCTCGGTAGAATTTCTACGCATATGTATTACAACATATATGCACAAATGTGTGTGTATATATATTGTCGGTATTGCTTAAACTTTGCGTAAGGTGGAAATGTAATTAATAAACTAAGCTCTTTTGTCCTTATTTGTAAATCATGAAATATTTTCCAGAATTGCCTCGAACGGGATTTGTACCCCGGAGCATTTGCCTTACATTTGTCTTACAAATCATCCACCAAGCCGCTGATTCCGCAGACTGTGGGCATATTTTGGGAGAGAAAAAGAAATTCTTGTTAGACTTTGCTACGGGTCGCTCCAAATTGTCATCGCTTTAGATCATAATCCTACAGATTTACAGACAACCTATTAGTTAGTCTATTAGTAACGATTTGTTTATCTGAGTTTTAGAGATTTTGTCCATGATGCAGCACGTACTACATTTGAATGGAAATATTCCATTTTAGCTCAATTTATGCGTGTCTTTCCTATTGATTTTATGGAAATTTATGCGTGAAATATTGAATAGAAGTAGTGTTCCTACGCTTAGAAAGAAGGTAAATATTGAGTTTGCCACCGGCTCTTGATAGACGGATAAATAAGCTAACCGTATTGCGCAGATTAAATTGACGAAATAGACAATCGTGGTTGTTAAACAGGAAATAAGAAATCGAAAATTTAAAAGAAATTCATTGCGCAATCGTAAATTGATATGGAACCTGGTCCATGTTTTGCGAAACAAAGCCTTTACGTTCATTGTCCCCTTTTTTACTGCAAATATTTCAGGTTCTTCTTACGGACCCCTTCGTGAACGGTAAATTCGTAGTACCAAGAAAGTTTACATTGATTAATTTATGTGGTAAATTTAGTTTAAACGGCTTCATTTTTACTTATTAGCAATTACCTTTGCAATAAATGCATGTAACTAGACAAGCGTGTGCTATACAGACATGTTTATTTGCATGTGTCTACACGTATACACTCATCTAATTGAATTTGCAGTGATCTTATAACAAATATTGACAATTTACAAGACAAGCTTACGCAATGCATAGGTGTGTATGTGTGTGTGTGGGCGCGTGAGTGTTGAGAATTGTAAATTAATCAATTAAATAAAACTGACTGCACGTGTACGTTTAAATAGATAAAACTAAAATGGTTGATGCCAGTTCCTCTTTGGAAACGTCAGATTTACGGTTTTACATTTAATTTGTTAATTAATGTATTTATAAGTAACCTCCCTGGTGAGGAAGGGGGCTAGATAATGAGAATGCATCAGCCACAAAAGCCTGTAAGCTTAAATACTCAAAATTTAGTCAATGAATAATCTTAATCAAAGAATAAAATCAATATAAATGAGGCAAGAAATAAAATTTAAGAAGTTGCCTAATGAGAGAATCATCATATTACTATTTTACAAAAAAATGTGGTATTCAACCTAAGGTTCATTAATAAGTGTTGCTCTCCAAAAGAAAACAAAGTTAATAGATGCAGTAAGGTAGCTATAAATAATTTAATTAATCGATGACTAATTATTCTTCCACCACCATCTTTAAGTTAATCTTAATCCAAAGTTCTCAAACTTCATTAGAACGAGTATCCAATTCTGATTCGTTTAAACCGCGCATCCTACCGTTATTTAGTTCTGTGTTACAAATTGAGCAATTTCCTTCATTATATCACTTTTTGATTTAATTTCAATAATTCCTCTAATCAAACATGTCGATCTATTAATACAAAATTTTGATTCGCGTCTACATCAGTCCCAATTACTTGGATATACCGTCTCTACTGCATGACATTCAAGGTGTTATCTTTTAACGCGTTCATTTTTGCACATTGATACAACAATGAAACTCGCCAACCAGTCTTTTTCATTTGATTTTCATTTATCGTCTATCTCAACTTAATGGTAGAAATTCATCAATGTGTGGCAAAAGAAGTACGGATAGTTCCTGCCTCGGTGACACAGAAGCTGGAACATTTTGTATTTAGGAGAACGCCGGAAATTAGCCAAATTTCTTAATGTGTTACATGGTTACTGAACCGTTATTATTCCATATACTTTGACCGCAATTATATCTATTTTATGAGAATTCACACTTACAGTCATATAATTGATTAAAAATTCGAATGCTTGTTGTAACTTATCAGTATGATTTTAATTTACTTGAGAGTATACCTCTCTATTGCCTAGTTATTCGTAAATCACACAATTATATCTAGATTGACTCATCGCTCCTCTGTTCCCTGTTTCCAGTTATGTCACATTGCTTATCATCAACATTTTCCTGAAACATTTTACTCAATAATTTATTTTCCATATTTTTCTACGCGTGTTAAAATATTTTGGGCATGTGTAAATCAAATTTAATCATACCTTTGTCTGATAAGTAGTCTGTTGTTTTTGTTGATTGCTTAATTTGAATAGCTATGCTTCAACCACAAATAAGCATTTCCACTTGATTCTCATTAAACTTTATTTTATAAAGATTAGCTACTCGATTAATTACTGTGGCATTTATCTTGTCTAATTTCATTCTATGGATAGTTAACTTCTTCACCTTTCTTTTATGCCTAATCCTGACCTCTCTCAAATATTTCTGTTAGAGATAATATCAGTAAAATCCTCTAAACCTTTAATATCATTTGCATGCACAAAGTGAAGTAAAATTGATACTATTTTAGCTCTCTCCAAAATCAGTTCAAATTTACGTTTATCTAAATCACCGTTTAAACGAACATTGGTTGCGCAAGCGGAGATAACAATTGAATATAATCAATGTTGCGATTCTGATATTATCACCTGACCCATTGATTACTTATTATTATTATTATTATTATTATTATTATTATTATTATTATTATTATTATTATTATTATTATACTATTATTATTATTACTATTATTAATATTATTATTATTATTATTAATATTATTATTATTGGACGTTTTAGATTTAAATTAAAATGAGTATTATAATATGTTGTTCGAAGTCAATCCCTATATGATTTTTTTTCAATGCTATAACATATGGAGCTTATGCAATGCACAAACGACTATTAGTTTATTAGAATGTGTGCAATAAAATATGAAGAATTGAGCACTGTTCAGAAATTATTTGTTATTCTAAGTAATGTAAAGCACAGAAATAACATCCTCACAAGTAAACCTGCATGAAATACGTATGAATACATGCGTCCCTCATTAAAATTTAAAAGTATGCATAGAATAATACTAAATTGAGCATGGAAAATAAAATATTTGAATGAATTTTCAAGGTAAAGTAAAGGTTTATGCGCCGAAAGACATAGAAAGAGGGCAACATTGCAAGGACATTGTGATCCTTCGTCAACAAATATCGAACGAAGAACCAATTAACAGGAAGGTCCGACGATTTGTACGAAAGTTTGAGGTAGCACAAAATATAAGAAAGACTAAACGTGCAGCTCAATAATTCTTAAGGTATCTTGCAGTGTAACCTAATTAACTTATTTTGTGACTGACATTTGATAATTTAACCTGACTTGAATTTACAGCTAATTTGTTGGTATTAATTATTTCTTCAATAAAAGTGAGATCAAAAATAATTATGGAATATCATATAGCAAGAATGAAGCAATTTTTTAGATGCGTGTAATGTGAAAATGACTTGTAAGTACTGTAGTTTCACTTTTAAGAGACTAAATGCGCCTGTTAATGTATCTATCTGAAGTCCTCGCAGGAATAAACGCGAACAAAATACATCATGAATCTTTATTTATAGAAGCGTCGTTAAATTCGAGGGAGTCATTGTAGTTTCTCTTATATGAGAAAACGTGTGCATGTGATTATATTTTTAAGCAAATGCTTTTGAGTTATAGAAAACCGCGCGCACACACGCATACACAAATTCGTTACACACTTTAATCTAGTGACCAAGACAAGAGTGCACGAATTTTCAGAAAGTTAGAAACAGTTGTAATTCTCAATTATTCTGAAATTAAATCTATCTCTAAATTAATTGTTTTGGTAAAATGTCAGTTTGAAAACAATTTTGTTGGCCTCGTTTACAAATACGTAATATAGTACATGCCGTGGGCTGGTTTTGAAGTCCCATTTTCAAAATTAAATCCATTACTGTTTGAATGCACATCCTCATAGGAAATTGTACCGTTCATTTGTCCAACATTTCTTGACCGATCATACAGTGGGTAAATGGCATAGAACCAATTGATCATTATTTGATATTAAAAAATGTATATTAAAGTAACGCCTTTGTTTTCGTGTTATAGTTCAAGTGATAGACCAACACATATATTAATCTACAATTCCAAATAAACTATACACAATATATATATATATATATATATATATACATATATATATATATATATATTATAGTATATATTATACATATGCTATACAAAAGCACACACTATATACCAATAGTCCAAAGTTCAAATTGGAAATCTTTTTAAGCGGTATTTATCACTAATAGCGTGGGTGATTTAAAAAGAAAGCACAAAAATATTCAATTCTTGTGTAATTTAACGTAAAGTATACCAAAATAATTTCTCAGTTATCCACATCAACTGGCATACGAAAATCTACAGATACGGTCCAAAGCCTACTAGGTAAATATAACCAAACCGTTTCTAAGCAACTTCCGTGGGCGTTCTTAAAATGTAGTAGATAAAATATTATGTGATTATGATTACTCAGTCAGTCATTAATGCATCTGAAATACCAAACAATAAATTATCCAGGCAGTCGGCTATGCTTATCTGCACTAATACGATACAAGCAAATGCTGTATACCGACTTACGTAGGACGTTCCAATAGACAGCTAATAACCAGAGCATACGATTATGGCAATTCAAGCGCCAGAGTTGAATTTAACGGTGAATATGCTTCTGCAAATGTACAATACCTCATTGATACTTCGCACACACGTCCTCCAGATATTGCTTTTAATATTGCTACCAAATAAGAATAACTTAAAAGAGTTAGCCATTTATAAAGCGACGTGAGTAAACAAATTGCTTTGCCTCTGAACCAAAGGTAATGCACACAAATGAATGAACTTTCTAAAAGTTTACATTCTCTCTGACATTTAATTTTTAACAAAATTTCTATTTATTCACGAGAAGCTGATTGGGGAAAAATGAAGAATTTTACGTTGTGTCTGAAAAAGTTTCTTTTTACCCTTAGTAATGAAATTGTCGCTATGACTTTGATTAATGCTCGCGTTCAGAAAAATAAATATAATTAATGGTTATTTGATTTTTGGCGTGCATTAAAAGCATGTACAAGCAATGAGCCAGAATTTGGAGTGATTATTTGGCTTTATTTTGGAAAATGAATGAAATCGGTCCATTTACAAACACTTGAAACGAATTCACGATTGCCTATCGTGGAAAGGCAATCTGCACTCTTGGTTCAGCAATAATCCGATTCAACCTCATTTCGAAATACGCGTTGAGTTCTGCCTCGTGGAGTCATCGCAACGAAGGCTTCCGCATCATTCGTAATGTTCACCGGAAATGCCGGTCGAGCTAACATTGGTTGGTAGGAACGGCGTGGAAGCCTTCGGAGTAATGACACCGCGAACCTGAATTTAACGCGTACGTCAAAGTGAGGATCAATAGACTGATTGAGGAAACGAGAGTGCAAATCGACCACCTACGAGAATAAAAGTCAATACGTTAATTATGATGATCGCATTACGCATTCAGGTACAACAACTAGAGACCAAGTTTAGAGAAAATTATTGATTTTCCCTAGGCGTCATTACATATCTGTGAATGGTAGTTGTATGATTATATTTAACATTGCGTGCATTATCAAATTATGAATAAAAGTGTTTGAGGTAAACTTGCAGATTATCTATGATTAAATACGATTAAGACATTAAAAAGTCATAGTTTGTAAGTTGCACACCATTCATCGCCTAGGTGGCAGCACCTGGATCATAGCCAGGACGCAGAAATTCCGGTCACCACTCGTTGAGTGCCCAACAAGGTAAAAACTCGACTAGTTGATGAATTATAATTTCTAGTGAATGAAAAAGGTCAAAATTAGTGCTTATTATTAATTTTATTAATTGGAACTATTTAAGTACCATGATATCGAACTGTGATGCACTTTAGATAATTTCACCAATTTGTGTGTCGTAGTCCAGTTTGCATTAATCTGTCATTAGGCGCGAAACTACCAACAAATAAATGCGTATAGCCAAGATCTTTGTAAATACTACTATGGATGTTATTTAAATCAAGGTTGCAAACTTGATATAAACATCAGTCCCAGTATAAACTACGCATTGTACGATGTAGAAATGCGATTCATCCAGAGGATCTTTTCCGTCATTATTGGCAACTCTTCCGAAATATCAAGGATTTGCTGCGCAAAAACTCGAACCTGGGCACGTATGCTTTGAAATCTCTGGTTTCCAACACCATTCAGCCAGCCTGCGCAACCAAGATCGCCGTCTTGATTAAAAGTAATTTTTTTCACCGCCCGCACAACCAGTATCCGTTTAATTATAAAAATGGTCATTTCAATACCACTTCCCCATGTAGTGTGGTGTCTGTTCCATAATGACATATTGGGTTAGGTTAATCGGAATTTTATGACCAAATGTGATGCTCTATAGGCTCTACCCAAATGAAAGGCTAACCAAGAAACATTAGTTAGCATATAACTGAAAATGGTGTTTAGTGAGCGGCAGGACGGCTCAGTGGTTTGAGCACCAGATTCCGAAGCAAACGGTCCCAGGTTCGAGCCTTGTCCGTGACAAATTTCGGACAGTACGTGATGAGTTCACAATAAGGAGGAAACCGGTCTACTGAATAAATTGCCTTTTTTCACACCTTACAATAATTAGTCTATAATGCCGAATATATGTACATAATGGGTCAGGTGTTTATATCAAGATCGCAACCTCGATAAAAATAACTGTTTAAACAATGTTCGTTAAATAGTTCTATGGAAACATAAAAGCTTAATTACTTTCTATTCCTAACTTATAAAAATTTCAATTATTTCGTTATTTAGCAATCGGTATTACTGTTAGTAAAAAAGGAACCAAACATATGCTTAAATTACCTGATCTGCGTTTTGACTAACGCAGCTTTCATTGTTCCAGTAATTTTCTTTCATCAATATATTTCGGCCAAGCTTACCGTAGGCCTTCATCAGTTGCATTTCACGAAACAAATGAAGCAAGTGTGTTATTTCCTCTAGTCATAATATTTATATACCTCAGACTGACCTTTCATTAGATATTCGCGTGTCACATATGTGTGTGTGCGTACATTTTCATAACCGTTGTTTTCATCTAACTAATTTCGACCAGACTGGCTGAATAATAATTTATCAATTGCATGCAATAACTATTCGTTTTTTTAAAAACACACTCAATGTAAATGACGTAACTGAGATGGGGAGACCCATAATTCAGAAACACTCGTCATAAAAACATGCCATGAGTGATAAAACCAGAAGTCCGAACGACTAATGCACATGTTAAATTACAATTCAAACCACTAGGTTATACTCAAGATAGAGAAGTTAATAACAGTTAATGGCGCACGCCACGCATGTCCATGTGTATGTGTATGCATAACTAAAAAACAGCTGTTGAAAAATCTTTAGGTCCGATTTGGAATACTGCACTAGCTAGTGGAAGAAAAAGGCGATTGCATGAATTGGTAACTGAAGCTAGCTCCAGTAAAAGATTAAGAACATCAGATTAAGATTGACTAATTAGTGGGCTTTTATTCAACAAATGAATAAACAATTATTATTAATATAGTCTTCAAAATTTCATCTCTAACTATTCATTTGATTTTAAAACAAATAGTGATTTCAACCTTAATTTTCTGTTTTACAACCCCACCCTCCCCATTGGAAATATTCTAATAATACAATCGTTATAAGTAATAATTTGTCTGACGCGTGCAAAGGGTAAATTAATGTCTATTGACTGCAGTTTCATTTAGATGTACGTACATGTGTATCAAAATAAAATAATTTAACCAAGTTTTTTAGTTATGCATACACATACACATGGACATGCGTGGCGTGCGCCAATAACTGTTATTAACTTGAGTACAACCTAGTGGTTTGAATTGTAATTTAACATGTGCATTAGTCTTTCGGACTTCTAGTTTAATCACTCATGGCATGTTTTTATGACGAGTGTTTCTGAATTATGGGTCTCCCCCATCTCAGTTACGTCATTTACACTGAGTGT
>JAQBSW010013321.1:0-14252 GCA_029291075.1 Eudiplozoon nipponicum | reverse complement strand
TGGCAATGTACTTGTTTATATCCTGCAGAAGTGTCCATTTGCGAGAGTATATATTGATGACATAATAATTTTTAGTAGTTCACGAGACGAACATCGTACGCATTTGGAAACGGTTTTGACCAGACTGGAACAATATGGATTGGTGGTCAAACCTAATAAGAGTAATATTGGTTGCTCTTCAGTTAAATACCTTGGTCATATACTTTCCAAAGACGGAATTAAGCCTTTGGAAGATAAGGTCAAAGCCATTAAGGACGTAATTGAACCCAGAACAGTACGCCAGTTGCGAAGGTTCTTGGGCATAATCAGCTATAGTTGGTTTAAATTTATCATTCAAAGGTCATTTTATAAAAGGCGGAGGATTCAACATCCTCTACACACACCATCAATTTACATGTTGGGGCCCCTAACCTATTGGTGGTAAGCCCCCTAGATGCCAGCGAGATGTTATATCGGGCGAGATGACGACGTCAGAGAGGGAGCGCCAGTATGCACAAAACGATCTGGAAGAATACTACGTCAGCCGAAGAACGATGATTACATCTACTATTAGTCGTTCCTCTCTTTTTTGAGAAGGTGGTGTGTGTAGAGGATGTTGAATCCTCCGCCTTTTATAAAATGACCCAGCTGAATGAGAAGAAAGTAGATTTAAACCACCATAGCTGATTGTAACAATTTTATTTAAAAAGAATTTTTCTTTTTATTTTCCAGAACATTCTTTGTTAAAGAATCCTATTGCATTTAAAATATCATCGATTTACATAGCAAAAATACCGACCTTCACACGAACTTACGCGTTTAGACTTCCGTTATCATTACCGGATTTCAACGGAAAACTAAAAAGCAAGTATCAAATCGCAATGCACATATATAGGTAGCAAAATTAGATATGCAGCTCGCAAATTTGGTGGTCATGCATACCTTGTGTTATTGTGTATTAGGTGTTGCGCAACAAGTAACATATTGTGACCAGATTGATAAAATAAAGAGAGCATGAATTTTAGGTTTTTCTGGTTAAATCTGGTTGGAGAGGGTGTTACAGCATTTACCCACTATATGCTTTGAAGAGGCATGAATTAAAATTTGGCGGTATAGTCTCTTATACGATTGGGTGAACCTCCAGTAGTGAAGTTCATTTCGTATAAGTTGTTAGACAATACGACTTCAAGGATTTCCCACTATATATGCTATGTATACCGAGTCTGTTAAGGTAATAACACTGTGGCTACTGTGTCAGTACCCGATAACAGCCTCATGTTAAATAATAGAACTTGGCATAAAGACTATGTTTACCGAGTCGTTACACGGACCAAACTAGATTGATTTCAATGTGTGCTAAAGTTCACTAAAACGGAATATTGCTATTACTTCTGAACTTTATCCAAGAAGACTAAACTTAAATGATATCAAAGATTAAATTTCGCGATAATCATGTCAACATTCAATCAAACATATAACAGTTAGATTATGTTCGTCGCGGAGAACTGAAATACATGCAATTATGTATTTGTTGTTGCGCACATATACATCAAGAAAAGAAATTATAATCACATGCACATTCATTTCGTACTTCTGGCAACAAATTTCTATGAGGCGGTATTTTGTTCTCAAACCTCTGTGTATTCGGGTGAGCAATGTGTAGAAATAGGACTATAGTTTTTTATACGAATGTCCAAACCTGCAATAGTGAAGGTAACTTACATGAAGTCTTCCAAAATGCGATTTCATGGATAGCTCATCAAATATAATATACGAAGTGATTTTTTATAGATAAGAAGACTATGGCTATCTTGACTCAATCCGATACCAAATATCGGACATGAGAATGTACATGGTATTAAGACAATGGTTTCCGAGTCAGTACATTGTACCGGCACGATAGATTTCATTGTATGCAAATGATCACCATAATTGAGAATTACAACTATTTCTGAACAGATGTTACATCAAAAAATGTACACACTCTGTCCTCGACCTGTATCAGTAAACGCATTTCGCGGTAATCATGAAACCAT
Organism: Eudiplozoon nipponicum; assembly: GCA_029291075.1. Lineage (NCBI taxonomy): Eukaryota > Metazoa > Platyhelminthes > Monogenea > Mazocraeidea > Diplozoidae > Eudiplozoon > Eudiplozoon nipponicum. The sequence continues at coordinate 12,237 of JAQBSW010013321.1, read as the reverse complement.
TTAATTAAATACATAATGCTATAGTTCACCGAAATTGAGAATTACAACAATTTCTGAACACCTGTTACTCCAGTAAATCCATACCCCTGGCCTTGATCGATATCAGTTATCACATTTCGCGGTAAGCATGACATCACTCAATTCAATATATAACAGCTAAATACTGTTTGTTGCGGAGAACTAAAATATATGTAAGTGTGTATTAGGTGTTGCGAACCTAGTAACAAATTAGTTCAGTTGTGACCAGAAGGATAAACCAAAGGCAGCATGAACGGAAAGTGTAATCTCATGCACATTCGTTTCGTGCTTACTGGCGACTCATCAGTAGGAGCCGGTATTACGCCCTTTAACCATTATCTATTTTGGTCAAGAATGTTGGATAATAGGAAGGTACAATCTCCTAGACGAATGTGTTAATCTGCAAAAGTGAAGCTAATATCATATAGTCTACGATAATGTGACTCCAACGCTAACTCACACTATATAATATATATACCGAGTCTGTAAAGGATACTAACAATATGGCTATTGTGTTAATAACCGATACCAACATTATTGTACCGAAAAGGTACATGGTACTAACACTATGGTTTACGAGTAGGTACATGGTATCAACATGATGGATATCAATTTATGCTATAGTTCACCGAAATTGAGAATTATAACCATTTCTGAACACCTGTTACTCCAGTAAATCCATACACTCTGACCATAGTGTTAGTATCATGTACCTTTTCGGTACAATAATTTTTGTATTGGTTACTAACACGATAGCCGTAGTGTTAGTATCCTTTACAGACTGGGTATATATATTATATAGTGTGAGTTAGCGTTGGAGTCGCATTGTCGTAGACTATATGATGTTAGCTTCACTATTGCAGATTTACACATTCGTCTAGGAGGTTGTACCGTCCTATTATCCCACATTCTTGACCAAAATATATAGTGGTTAAAGGGTGTAATACCGGCTCCTACTGATGAGTCGCCAGTAAGCGCGAAACGAATGTGCATAAGATTATACTTTCCGTTCTACCAATTGAAATAAATCCAAACCGGTCCTTGTACATAAAAAGAACTATTAGCATTCACGCATGACGCGTTTCCATCTTTCAAATTAACCATCAGAGCACGATGGCAAACCGTCTGGTCTGGACCGAACAAAAAAGGTAATATATAAGGAATACAAAATTAGATAAGCGGTACTCATTTATACACATATATAAATATTTTTCATGACTAGAAATGTCGGCTGAATAATCTCTATGTAGTCACGAAATTTCTATTCATGCAGCTTTCTCCACATTTCCATAAGTTATACAATCGAAAAATAATTTATTGCGCGAGAAGTGTTATCGTGTGTTTAAATCATGTTAGCGATATATGTTGTGCGAATTAAATTCCATAAGAGTGATGTGTATTTCAAGCCAGAAAATTCGATTTATACAATTTATAGTAATTATTTGAATGAAGAGTTAGATTTTTAAATGAGCATATCGTCTTCTTCGAATGAATGTCGCACTGCAACTTTTCATTGAAGTTTGATGCCCGTTAGTCAGATTTCCGTCTTGAATTTACCGTATGCTTAAGATAAAAGTTATGAATTTAATGTAATACAAATACGTATTAGAAAACGACATTATGAATGTGGCAAATATAAACAGGATATCAACGCGGTTAATGAAAAGACATAAGTCTGTAAATGTATTGGTATATAAAATAACAAGATATTAAAATGTAGTGTTTTAATGCAAATAATGACAATGTCTTGAAGAGTTATGCCGTAAAAGTGACAAAACAGAAAAATAATGTTCTCTTTTGGAGAATTTATGCAACAAGAATACCGGTTTTCAAAATAATCAAACAAATGAAATCACCATATTTTGTTATAGTAAACGAAAAAACATCTCCAAACATACACACCACCACATTAATATTTGTTCAAAAGTAATAACACAAATATAAGAGGAACATAAATGGTGTGAAAAACCAAATACAGACCCAGTGAAACAAAAATCATCAAAAGAAGTAATAACTTAAAGTTACAATGTATACTCATGTGTCTATAGAAATGATTAAATGAACAATTTCTCTAATGTTCTTCTTGAATACGAGCTTTTACGAAAGTCATCGTACAATTGCCATGTGCAAAAAACGAAATTTAATAGATTAGGGATGAAATCAATTTTCTGCACGTTATCACCACCTGCGCAATCAATACAGTATATATATATATATATATATATATATATATATATATATATATATATATATATATATATATTCAATATCACTTCACCGAGTAGCGAGAATTGTGTTTGGTGGTGATGATTGTATTGATGTTTCCCATTTTGCGGTTAATAGTCGCAACTGTTGGAGGGATGATGCACCGAGCATTCGCCAAATGTAACTATTAATTCGGCACGCCCTGCCTCAACACGCCACTATCCGCCTTTGCCATGTTCCTCATTTCAACGTGGCATTTTCTCAAAGCGATCATTCAACGACAACCTGTACCGTATGGAATTCTTTAACACAGAAAACAACGAAGAAATACAAAATGCAATAAATAATGTGCAAAGAAACCAGCAAAATTCAAATTTTGTAATGTTTATTAGCGAATAAACACATGCATGCATCGTGAAATAGACATTAAAAGCCAGGGTCCACACATCACGTGCAACTAAATTACTCTGAATCATATTAATTATAAAAATTCATTGAAATTCTCTTCCGCATTATTTATAAAACGTATCAACATACATGACCTTACAGTCTAGAAGCCACAGATTTAAGAGAGGTAGAATAAATGCAATCTGAATCCGTTATTTCGCCAAAAACCAAAGTCAAAAGGAACTTAAAAATCAATATTATCGAATATCGTCTTCATTGATTGATACTTGCACGAGAACCTTGTCGCTTAGTGTGTAAGTTAAACAAGCTGTTTCTTTAGACACAGTAACCAGATTATAGCAGCAAGAAAGAGAGTTCATCTGCGAGTAAGTGTTTGATTCTTGATGGAAAACGCGCGAATTTATACACTCTAGATTACATGAATTATTCGAAATGATTTTCTCAACCAGGTTTAGCAAAAATATTATCCAAACAGCTTATATTAAACAAAGATGCTGAAAAAATAATTAAGATTAATTAAGTTATTCTATAGAAGGTTCATAAACTGAGACTTAATTTTCTTTAAATGGTATATTTCTTTCGGAATAGTATGTAGCTTGTTGGTTCGCTGCCATCATCCGTAAAATACACATACTCAGGTATATTTATTGGTGGTATTATTCGAACATTTAACTATGCAAGCGAAATAGTACTATTATTCGGCAATCGAGATGGGACTTGGCCCTCATTGAATAGATTAGTAGTCGTTGACCCGTCTGTCGGTAAGAAATTTGCAACCTATAAATGTAAGATACTTTTACAGGATCACCCACCACTCACTCCAACTCCGAGAATTCAGAATGAAGACCTAGACATAGTTGACAGGTTTACATATCTCGGGAGCTCTATCAATAACTTACGTAATTTGTCTGTTGAGGTGAGAATGAAAATTGCGAAAGCTAGAGTAGCTTTCTCAAACCATCGTCATATATGGAGAAACGCGAGCATTTCACACTACCCAAAAGGCCGTGTTTACATTGCATCTTTACGCGCAATTTTAATATACGCTAGTGAAACTTGGCTTTTTGGAGTTGATCATTTTAGACGCTTACAGGCATTAGACTATCGTTGTCAGAGAAGAATAACTCATGTTGGTTACCAGCAACGAATAACCAACGTTAACATCCGTAGACGTATTTTTGGATCTGCCAACAAGTGCTCTTCGTTAGAAAAATAAATAAGGCTCCATCAACTTCGTTGGCCCGGTCACGTTAAGCGTATACCCAATTTCGATTACCCAGTAGAGCTCTGTTCTCTCATCCAGCACCAGATTGGCGTAAGAAACAAGGTGGGCAGATTTTGACATGGCAGAAACAGTTGAAGTCACCTACATTCAATTTGGGTAGTATAGGACCCACTATCAGGATGGGGTCCACGTGCGCATCATAGTCCTTGGTTAGAAACCATCAACGGTATGGCATCGAATCGAGCTCAGTGGCCATATTGTTGCAGATGTCTACTAGAATAATCTTCGTAACATTTTTTTCTTAGTAAGGCATAATTAGTTACTCTCTCTTCCTCTCCTCTCCCTCGTTCTTTCTTTCTCTATCTCTCTTTCTCTCCCCAGCTCGATCTCTCTTTCCCCCTCTCTATCGCTCTCACTCCTCACTCTCTTTCTCTCCCCCGCTCTCTCTCTCTCTCTCTCTCTCGGTTTTTTATATATTTTTTCTTATGGTTATATGGCAGAGAAACATTGGTTACTTTTGGCTTCTGTATGTATGTAAACTAGTTTCTTCTTTATTGGGAACAACAGAATTTGCCACGGAAAGGGCAGTCCTCTTTGGAATCTGTTGCTCTAACCATTTTGCCACGTTGCTGCACGCTAAACACAATTTTCAGTTATATAAAAACTGATGGTTTTAAAATTAGGTGGAGCCTATATGACGTCTCCTTAGACCTATTGTTACAATTAACCACCCCATTCTGTCATCATAGAACAATCACCACACTACCTGTGGAAGTGGTATTGAATTAAACACTTTTATAGTTAATCAATAAAATTAAAATCAAGACTGCGATTTATATGTAAACAAAAATCTCATTATAAACACATTTTCAATTGTAAACTAAGCGTTGTATAATTTACAAAAAAACAATTCATCCAGAACACCGGTTTTGTCCTTATTGGGAACTCAATATGTACTATCCGGAATTCTACGTGGACAGGGTTCGAACATAGGCACATCTGCTTTGGAATCCGCTGGAACCATTGCTGGTAATTTAAGTACAACTGACAATAAAAGTGACATTAAATCATTCAAAAATTAATTAAATAATACCTTTCGCCAAAAGCACGAAGAAGCATTATTTAATTCAATATTTTATACAAATGTAAATCCTGCAAAATATTATGTTAAAGCGTGCAAGAAAATTATACAATCAGCATTCCGTTCCAGGAGATTATAGTGAAGACTGCTATTGACTGCGTGCAAAGGCTTATCGTTTCAAAACATGTTAATATCTCAGTCATTTAATGCTATGTCGTACAATGCTTATTTACAACGAAGGTCGAGGGGCATCAGGACGTGTAAATGATGGCAAGTTTACCAAGGGATGCAAGAAATAAATATATTCGATCATTGCTAAAGTCATATCCGTAAGCAAGGCTTGAAAATTTGTAGATCATGAAATACCACAACAGATAAGTTTCAAAAAAGGTAATGCGCAATGAATGTACTAGCATTATTAATGATCTCTACTATGGATGAGTTATTGGTGGTCTTATCAGTAAGCGATATTAACTAAAAGAAAAACTAATTTAAGTATGTATTAGGTTTTGCGAACCTAGTAACAAATTAGTTCAGTTGTGACCAGAAGGATAAACCAAAGGCAGCATGAACGGAAAGTATAATCTCATGCACATTCGTTTCGTGCTTACTGGCGACTCATCAGTAGGAGCCGGTATTACGCCCTTTAACCACTATATATTTGGTAGAAGAATGTGGAATAATAGGACGGTACAATCTCCCAGACGAATGTGTAAACCTGTAATAGTGAAGCTAACATAATCTGAAGTCAACGACAATACGACTTCAATGCTAACTCACACTATATAATATATATACCGAGTCTGTATATATATTATATAGTGTGAGTTAGCATTGAAGTCGTATTGTCGTTGACTTCAGATTATGTTAGCTTCACTATTACAGGTTTACACATTCGTCTAGGAGATTGTACCGTCCTATTATTCCACATTCTTCTACCAAATATATAGTGGTTAAAGGGCGTAATACCGGCTCCTACTGATGAGTCGCCAGTAAGCACGAAACGAATGTGTATGAGATTATACTTTCCGTTCATGCTGCCTTTGGTTTATCCTTCTGGTCACAACTGAACTAATTTGTTACTAGGTTCGCAAAACCTAATACATACTTGCATATATATTAGTTCTTCGCAACAAACAGTATTTAACTGTAAAAACTAATTTAGTTTGAACGTTACTCAACGCGATTTATTTACGGCAATAGTCGAGTCTCAGTATTTTGATACCATTAGTAGTTGATAAAGGCTGATCAGGTAGGATAATTCACAGGAATTCGGTGTATAAAAAGAAAGAAGATAATCATTTTCAAAAGAATTTTACAATAGTTGCATAATTCCACAAGACTGGTAAAATTAAATAAATTTCATAAAAGTAAAATTCATTGAATCACTTACCGAATGTAATCAGACTGTTCGTAATATGCGGAAGTTTTCTGATATCCAATTGCCACCAGAGACATTGCTGGTTTCCGTGAAGCTTCCATGGCCAGACAAATCATCAAAGCGTATGAAATTCTACGCTTCCATACACAGTGAAATTTGTGCATCTTCCGTCCATTCACACCAGTAATGTTTACGCCATGCACACGATTAGACTGCCTATCTACAAGCCCTTTTAATGCGTAAGAAATAGCATATTGTAAGTTTTACAATTAAAAAATGATTGCGCAGGTGATAAAAACAATTATTCAAATCAAGTTTGCAAGCTTCATATAAACACCAAACCCAATGCACATAATCAGTCACATAACAGAAAATCTACAGTTAGTCACAAGAACAGACGCGTTACAACTTTCCATTGGAGCACGACGGAAAACTGACTAGCGAAGATCAAACCGCAAAGCATATGTAAGGAAAGAAAACTTAGATATGCGGCTGTCATCGAGCCAAAATTCGAGGAGAGACTACGATTTGCACGCCCGCAACACAAGGTGTGCATCATGAAGTTCACATTCCGTTTGCCTAACACTAAGTTATCAAATTAATAATTAATTACGATCAGCATGGAAGCTAATCTTAAGTTTGAGGACACAAGCAAATTAGCTCAAGATTTAGCAGGGATGAATTTAATAGATGTGAACTAGAGTTCTAGCTTATCAGATTCCAATGGAAAATTAAGGACAGAACACGACTTGGCATCTATGGGGTTCTCAGTTAATAATAGGTATGGAGCCTCGACAAAATATGGTGACTGCGCCAGTCCAAAAATATCCAGTCTACTACCGCATAGATCCGAAAAACACTCAAGTTGGGTCGGAGAAGCCCAAATGATATTTAAAGCTTACCAAATTGTAAACCCTATGGAGAAATTTGTTGCAGCATGGATGGCATTGCCTGAGAATTTCAGAAGCGCCTTGGAAAACTTTAGAGACAGAACTGTGGAAGAAGATCCGTATAATGCATTTGAGTTACTAATGGCCGAAATTCAACAGAGATATCAGCCTGGAAGATCGGCACATATGTGCGAATTATTACGCCTAGAAAAGGTGGGGCGTCAACTACCATCAGAGTTTTATGAACGCCTTTGTACGAAAGCTTCCGGGTTGAATATATCTAGAGACGTGGTGAATTCTATTTTACAGCTGAGCTACCATCCAGGCTTAGAGCCAAATTAGAGGTATTTGAAACAATGAATGTTAATTAGCCAAGTAAACGAGGTGTATAAACAGCAGGAACCACAGGTACATGCTGTAATGGCAGATTCTATCATGGTGCAGCCAGTTAGGGCAGATACCGAAACCACCCTGACGCTACAAGAAAGTGTGCTTTACTTATGTAGCGAAGTTGCTGGTATACATCGCAAAATGGATATGGCAAGAGCTATTTCTCAACTTCAAAGTCAGGATAGAAATACTAGACGTCGAGGGAGTCACTCGTGTCAACGCTTCAATGGGCCGCGCGGATCGTTTAAGTCACATTGTGAATATGGACGAAGTGCAAAGTGCCAAGGAGAGAATTGCATATACCCGCGCTTAGGTAGACCCAAATGGAAAGGAAGCACTAAACCCATAGAGAGGAACCCATCACCGGGAAAATGATAAAACCTCCGCTAGTAGGAGCCATAGGGGGGAGGGTTCCATTGCGAAGGCTCCCAGACACGCCTTTAAAAGACATACTTAAGGCAAAAGCAAAAGATGCGACTAGATCAAATAGCACCGAAGAAGAAGGCAAGAGGGTCAGATTCTTCCTAAGCGGAGATCTGGAAATCATTGCCGGATTATCCAGCAACAAATTCATTATTAAAGATGAATAAACTGAACTGGAGTTTCTTATCGATACAGGTGCGGAAGTAAGCATAGTTAGGTCAGACGTAGTGGAAGCAGATTGCCCCACATTCGGCTATCAACTATAGGCCGCAAAAGGTAGTCCGATAGGAGTCAAGGGGATGAAATTATTGTCTGTGACCTTAGGCCAGAAATATTCTTTTACATGGAACTTTCTCGTAACCGATGTCAAGAACCATATCATTGGGATGGATCTCTTGACACACTTCAAACTGACTTTAGATCCCAAAACTAAGACTATCGCAGAAGGCGTAGGGGTGTCTAACACTTCGGCAGTTAGAACAGTTCATTTACCCCGTCCCACGGTCGTACATGACTTTGCCGACATCATCTAGAAACACCTTGCAGTGTTTCAACCTTTCAGTGCCAAAAGAACAGGATTGAAGACAGGGGTAGAACACCAAATAGAATTGGTGGCTCCGTTGCCTTGCTCACCAAAGGCCTAACCATCGACACAACACAAGCAACAAGTTGCGTCTATTATTAGCCGTCTTTTTTGCGGTGGTGTATGTGGATCATGAAATTTCCTCCGACAAAATTAAAGTGACATATATTGATAAATTTAAATCACCTTGGCAGATTGAAACGAATTTTATTTAAAAAGAAATTATTCGTTTAATTTATAGAACATTCTTTGTTTAAATACTTGGGAGTAGATATACTTTTGAATTGTGCGTAATTTCAGTTTTTTGATAATCAGTACTTTACTAGCCTGACTTTCCTCATCAAGCTGCACTTGTTTCTTTTCTCCAATTTACGTTTATAATTATAATAAACACCTGCCATCATTTTGTCTTTTGAATCGTACATATTGGGGATGTTCTGGAACAGGTAATATAATAATTCTGTTTTTCACGTCTTATTTATTTCCAGGTTATTTGATCGGGTGTTTTGCTACGTAAGAACTTCACATTCCGTTTGCCTAACACTAAGTTATCAAATTAATAATTATGTACGATCATCTTGGAAGCTAATCTTAAGTTTGAGGACACAAGCAAATTAGTTGGCATGAATTTAATAGATGTGTGTTGAGGCCCCTAACCTATTGGTGTTAGTAAGCCCCCTAGATGCCAGTTCGCTAGAAGTCCTAACATTTACAGTAGAGTCTGTTTTGCCTACATTGTTATCTGTGTCAATAAGATTTAAGTCCATTAGGTCCTGCCCTAAATGAAATACATCTTCTAATTTAATATCGGCATTCATGATCAAGAATTATGATACTTAAATTGACACTTACTTGTGGCACTTTGAAGGTGAAAGTTGGAAAGCTATATCTTCAGCAATAATCTGCTTTGATGTGTACGTGACCCACAATAATAAATAAATTACCTGTTCCAAGACTCCTCCTCAGTGTTTTATTATATCAGAACACAAGGCAAGTGTCGAAAGATGTTTATTGTGTAATGTTGTAATCGTTTATTATGGAGAGAAATGTTAAAAATGCAGCAAACGAAAATCTACAACCAGCTCGGAAGCACGATACTCAAAAACTGAAAATAGCGCACAATTATAAAAATCAAGTCTTTAAACAAAGAATGTTCTGGAAAATAAAAAGAAAAAATTCTTTTTAAATAAAGTTGTTACAATCAGCTATGGTGGTTTAAATTTATCATTCAAGGTCATTTTATAAAAGGCGGAGGATTCAACATCCTCTACACACACCACCTTCTCAAAAAAAGAGAGGAACGACTAATAGTAGATGTAATCATCGTTCTTCGGCTGACGTAGTATTCTTCCAGATCGTTTTGTGCATACTGGCGCCTCTGACGTCGTCATCTCGCCCGATATAACATTCGCTGGTTCTTCAATGTCATCTGGTGTCGACAAATAATTTTCATGTTGTGATTCAGTAGAATAAGATTTTGATAAGTTAGGCAACGGTTTTTCAAATTGCTGCATTTCATTATGTGTCTGCAAGATGGGATTGCACACCTCAGATTCGCCCATGGAACGGTCATTCAACGCATCTTTTAATTCGGTCACACCATCAATCCAGATAAACTGGGGAATACAGCGATCCAACGTAACACAATCCTCAATGCCATTTATTTCTATGATGACATTCTTATCAGTCATCCTCTTGACCTTGTATGGTCCTTTGTAAAATGGTGTTAGGCAGTTTTTCCTATTCTCATTAGTAATATAAACATGCGATGCCGATTTTAAATCAGAGGACACATAGCATTTAGTTTTAGGTTTTCTAGTTTTGGTTGGGGCCAAACGACACATCTTGTCTCTAAGTGCTCCTACAAACCAATCTACATAACTAGAAGCCCAATCAAGACTACTTGGAGTTTCAATTAGAAGATCTCCAGGCAACCTTAATGGTTCTCCATAAACTAATTCTGCAATGGAAGTTCCTAATTGTGCCCTATATCTGTTGCGCATGGCGAGTAGTACTATAGGAAGATCGTGTATCCAGCTTGTTCCACTAGTACACCTTAATGCAGCTTTCAGTTCACGATGTAACCTTTCTACCATCCCATTTGCTCGTGGGTTATACGCGCTAGTATGAATTATAGTGATTCCCATGACGTTGAGAGATCTTACGAAAAGCTCTGACATAAATTGACTACCGCGATCACTAGTGACCTTTTCCGGAACACCATAACGCGATATCCAATTATGTAGAAACGCGAACAAAACTTCTTGTGCTGTCATGTCTTTTAAAATCGCCACTTCAAATTGACGACTAAATCTATCTACCATAGTCAGCAAGTATTTGTTTCCGTTTACTTCAGGCATCTCAACAATGTCTATGTGTACGTGTCTGAACCGTCCATTTGGTATTCCAATGTTCTTTATATCGGTCCTGGTATGTCTCCACACCTTACACGTTTGACACTTGGTACAGGCTCTTACCCATACCCGTATATCTTTAGACATATGTGGCCATACGTATCTGTCGTTGATTAATCGTATGGTGGCTTTAATGGATGGATGACCCATGTTATGCAACACTTGGATAATCTTGGCCCGTAACTCCAATGGCACATATGGTCGTGGTTGACTTCTAGATGTTTCGCATAACAACCACTTGCCATTTATGAGCTTACGCACATATCCTGGTCTTTTGGACAATACCAATGTAAAGGGATCCAGTCCTTGCGCTTCCTCGATTTGACTAACGAAATCGTGCATTGATTCTTCTAAACTTTTCAAAGGACCTTGAAATATCGTATCGACATCAGCTTCATTCGGTCGGCTTAGTGCATCTGCAACCACATTCTCTTTACCAGCAATATGAGATACAGTGAAATCAAACTCTGCTAACCGTGTTATTTGGGAATTTACTCTACGAGAGTAATTAAGCCTAGCTGTCTTACCAAGTATGCTGATCAATGGCTTATGATCGGTCAATAACTTAAACTTGTGACCATCTAAGTAATGCTCGAAGTGTAACACTGCGGCATACACGGCTAGAAGCTCTTTGCCAAACGTATCATAACGTTTTTCTCGATCAGTAAGCTTACGGCTATAAAACCCAATCGGTTTTACTACGTCCCGATCTCTTTGCTGTAGCACTGCTCCTAATGCAACATCTGATGCATCAGTGATTAGTTCGAAAGGTTTTTCCCAATCTACAGGTGCTAATGTGGTTACGTCACTTAACATATCCTTGGCCTTTTGGAAATTTTCTCGGTCTTCTTGACTCAAGATGATAGGCCAAGACTTCTTGATCGTGCTCTTTTCAAGAGTGAGATGTCTTGTTAACGATCCAAGAATTCCGGCTAGACCTGGAATGAATCGACGATAATAGCTGATCATGCCCAAGAACCTTCGCAACTGGCGTACTGTTCTGGGTTCAGTTACGTCCTTAATGGCTTGGACCTTATCTTCCAAAGGCTTAATTCCGTCTTTGGAAAGTATATGACCAAGGTATTTAACTGAAGAGCAACCAATATTACTCTTATTAGGTTTGACCACTAATCCATATTGTTCCAGCCTGGTCAAAACCGTTTCCAAATGCGTACGATGTTCGTCTCGTGAACTACTAAAAATTATTATGTCATCAATA
>JAQBSW010013320.1:0-14253 GCA_029291075.1 Eudiplozoon nipponicum | reverse complement strand
CATCATGCCAACAGTCAGATATATAAACAGCACAATAACCACAATAGCAGACCACATTTGCTTAAATCTGCTTTTGTGATTACTGTGCTGTGTATATGTATGTGACTATTGGCATGATGATGGAACGGAAAATCGCGTTCCGAAAAGTCGCAAGTAAACAAAGATTGGATAGAACCGCATTTACAATGGTTAGTATGAACGAAAGGACGAATACACACCCAGCCTGATCGAAGACAAAAAAATATACGGAAATGGAAATTGGGATCAATCGGGTTTTTGTGAAATCCAGTAAACAAAGATTGGATAGAACCGCATTTACAATGGTTAGTATGAACGATGTTGAAGCCTTCAGAAGAAAGGGACGAATACACACCCAGCCTGATCGAGGACGAAACAGATACGGACATGAAAATTGTTAACAATCGGATCTTCATGAAAATGTTGGTGCAAAGCTACAACCCGCGTACACAAAACGCGGCATTGCAGAACATATTAGCTCTTCGCAACAAACAGTATCTGAATTAATATTTGTCAAATTCTTTGTGGGATGAGAGTGCTGTTGAAAAAAGGTCACGAGACTGGAAGTAGAAATATCCAGAGTAAAAAGAAAGATAGTGGATACAAATTCCGTGTTACACAGTATAAAGGCCTTGTAATTAGTTTAATCTTCTCTACATAGTGATAAACGTTGCGATTCTGCACAATGGAAGATATTGTAATGTACTAATTATAATAGGTTCCATTGATTAAACTACGTTGTAATTTTCCGACGGCTCAAACTTATCGAATTTTCCGGCCTGACGACCGGTGGATTTTTACTTCTATTGAGAATGCTTCCATAATCGACGCAGACACTAAAGAGTTAAGCTGTGCTTCTCATGAAAGCTATATGATTAAACTACTCCAGCCGGCTTTACCGATAACTGGCTGTACTAACTTCAGGTAAATTGAGCTGGAGGGCCACTGGTGGTGTTACCTCTGTGATATCGTGATATCTGCACTTAAATGCGTGCTTTTGAAAGTAAAATTATTTTCATCTCATCGCACCAAATTGATTTGCGTCGGCAGGAAAACCATGGACTATTGTTGAGCCCGAATTAGGAATGATGCAGTCTATTTAAAAACCCGACTGACATATACGTTCTGCTTCTCCTAGCTTCTAATCGTTTGGCTGTTTTAAAATAGATATTTATGTTTATTTATTGATGCCATTCATCATTGCATCTAGATACGACACGCATACTACGTTCGTTGAGGCACTGCTTGAAAATGCCACACCAATCGTGTTCGCATACCTACCTAAAAACGTGCTTAATAGGAAATCTGTTGGAGTCTAACGGCGAACAGGGTTTTGTGAAATCGACGCTTTCTTTCAGAATCACCTTTAAGTGGAATCTAGATACCCTTTTTATGTTAATTTTTCAAAATATATGCTTTAAACCAATATACTATTGGTTCCCATAGGTGTATTTTTACTTCAGATTGAAACACCCAGCAGTTCCCTGTACTATTTCTAGCAAAGGTGTCAATGATAAGATTGTACGGGTTCTAAAATATCCTTAATCTGTGATACCGCTTAACTTGATATATGGATAGACCTATTCTAAATTTTGTTGTTTATACCGGATAGCGGTTGGTGGTGCTGTTGGGCATAAATTTCTGTTAATTTGAACTAATAAAAGTGTCGATTTGCTTTTTGTGTTTTGCATTGTGAATATTATTCGGCTGAATTAACAACGTGCCATGTTGAATGCGTTTTTGAATGTGACAAATCCGCCTTTAGTATTACTTTACCATTCCAGTGAAAACACACTGGTTCACATAAATGAATGGAGCTGCGATACTCCCACAAATTGGGCTCATTTAGAGCCTTCTTTATATAGCCTTCATAGCCTAGCTTCGTTAAATTTTCGTGTTAAACTTGTTGTTTTCTTCGTTGTAGTGTAGTTAAAAATCATCCTTCCTAAATGCAACGTTTAAGCCGGTAACCTGCTCTTCTGGTGCTTCTATTGTATATTTCTTCTCAAATCATCAGAGTGAGATTAACGCAAAGTAATTCTGTCTCGTAGACATCGCACAGTTTTAGGTCCTGATAATATACTTATGACATTATTTAATGATGAAGGCGATAGATGGTTAGGTGTTCCCTAACCTTTTTCGTACTTCAAAAGATTGTGAAGACCATCGTAGTTGCTTGAAGCGAGTCGACCATTCCTTTCTTCAAAGACGGTAATCGGAATTTGTGCGATATCCACCGTTTGTATCTATTTTATTTGTTTCTATGATCTTCATCATCAGCATCATCATGCACAGCAATGCAAAAGCCATTAGCAACCAATGTTTCACTGTCATATGACCATAAGAAGTATTACCAAAAAAAGAAGTAATTTTTTTAATAAAGACAAAAATAATAATTTAGACGCACAAATTATTAGAGAGAGATCTATGAGTTGGATGATCTAGTTACTATGAGTATATTTCCCTAGATAACACACAGAAGTGAGGCGATATTTACTTATACACAACACCATTATGACCAAATCAGGTTTAAGACAAGGCAATCTCTCACAATGTATTAGGGCTTCACGTAAATGATATAATGAGAATAAATTCCGAATTCCAGCCAGGACGAATTTATGTAGGAAATTTACCTGATTTTCGGATTGCGTACCGAAATGTTTGAATCCACTGTCATCATGATTCATCAGGAAATTGTTTTATGTCAAGGCAACTACTTGAACAGCGAAATTTAAATCGCAGCTCCACAATAAACTTCTTCCTAGACTTCGAGGGTGGGTTTGACTCTGTGAAACACAACGTTATTTTTGCTGTAATGTTGAAAATTGGCATTCACTCTAAATTTGTTCATCTTTTACGTGTGGTCTACAAAAACAATTTCTGGTCGCGATAGAATCTACATTGAATTATCGGCAAATTTTATTTAAAAACGGTAGGGTCCTTCAAGAATGTCCACATTGCCTAATTGTGTTTAATTTTGTAATAGTTGAAATTATGAAATGTATTATTCCATACGTTCAGGATGCAGGAGTTGAAGTTCTCTCTGGCGGTAGATTAGTTGATTCTGACTGTGCGGATGATATTGTATCATTATACAACAATCGGGATTGCTTAATCCACCGTGATCAGAACTAGCCTGCTTGGAAGGAGATATTTACCTAGGTAACATATAAACGAGGCAAACTGGATCTCTACAAAAATGTATACCAGGTCAACTTTGAGGAAAGGAGTCATCGGCAATGTCAGAAATGAATATGATGGCAACAACAGACTGAATGAAAATGTTTTTTTTCAGAAGTGGGATAGTTAATTATGATGAGGTTCTATTAGAATCACTTCAATCCGTCTGTCAATGAGGATTACTTTTATATATATATCTTTTAAATCACAAATCTAGAATAATTCAAAGACACAGAAATTTGCGATCGGATGTTCTGCGGGGCCAGTTGTGCTAACAATTTCTTACCGTTAAGCAGTTTCTTCTAGTTTGTTCGAGCGCAATCCCGCATGCGTATGTTCTTGACGCATCTAGAGGTAGGGCGACTGTGGACATTAGTTTCTTATTATACGAGCTGACGTTGCGTACTGCTGTTGGCTAATAGTACAGTGCTTCAGGAGAAAGGTGTGATTTTCGTCTGTTTCGGCTCAGGCGCGTCTAGCATCTTTAGCACTAGACTTGACAATCCTGTTTTATAGAACGCATAGCTGGAACATGTGTGCTTTTACGTTGAGGAGAATAGAAATTGACTGTTAATTTCAGTACGATATTGCATCATTAAGTATTACCTTTTTGGAGAATTTTGTTTTATCTATCTCGACAACACACGCACATTTGGTTTGTCTAGTAACTCCGCAATTAATAATCAGACGACGCATCAATCAGCGAAGAGCCCTCTTGACGGTGGTGTTGATGGCAGCAACAGTTTCGGTCTGGACAATACATTGACATCTGTGGCTATGCCTTGTGACACATCCGATTGTAATTTAATGTGTGCTTCAGCTGGATCCGACTCCATTCACAATGAGATGGACAACAGTGCTCAGTAAGTATTCATATTTTTTTGCTAAACTGTTTTCTTTTGTTTACATATTTTTCTCCGCAATATTTTGTGAGTTTTCCGGACCTTAAAGCGCACCTGGATATAAGGCGCGCCTTCTATATACCGGCCTTTTTCACACCTAAGGCGCACTGTATTATAAATCGAATGTCGAACACCTTTTTATTAACAAAAGACAAAATTTAATATAGGTACCTACAGTAAAGTGAGAACATCGTTAATTGTGATTGGTAGATAAGACTGATAAAATGCAATATCGTGGGTCTTTAACATCACTGCTTATAAAGATTTTTAATTAAATATATTGAAGCAGAACGGAATAGTATCGAGTATTTTTGCAGCGTTTTACAAGATTTAATTACAGATTTCTCTTACGCCGACTTTTTATGGGAAATTACTTTTTTAAAGTGCTTTTTTATAGTCCGGAAAATTCGATTCCTGTCACTCTATGTGTGCTCTATTGTGGCTATCCGTCTACTCAGCTTCTTATGTACAATAATTGGCTAAGAACACCGTCAGTAATTATTTAATCATGTTGTCGTAACTTTTCTTTGAACCAATTTTAGCTTAAAATGTTGCCTATCGTACTATATGGCGATTTATTCTCTTACCTTAAAATCGTAGAATTGAAAATAAACGACTCGAAATGGCTAACTGTGACAATTTTAGTTAGTAGATACGTTGACTGAAATTTGAGATTAGCATTAAATGCACCCGATGTTTTGCTATGACTACTCAATATTCGTTTACAACAGCACGGCAAGTGGTATTCCGCAGTCGTTTCTCCAATTTTCGCGGCTTTTTGGTCGTATTTTTAAGGTGTTCAGACTAGCTCTCTGAACTAATAGTAGCCTAACGTCATGACCATTAATTCTGTAAATTTACTTACGCACCGAGTGACTTGATTGGTTTAGGCGTTTATCTTTATTCAATACGGAGGCTATTTCAAATATTTTGCAACTTACGTACTTACTATTTCATTTTCATTAAAACGACGAATGACGTCGAGGCATCACGAATTTTTCAAAATATATCTGCATAGTTAAATTTTTTCCCAATCATTAACCCGAAATTGGTTGCGCGGGCGTTGAAGACATTTAATTTAATCAACGTTGCGATCTTTATATACACAACTGATCCATTTTTCACATGCATTTTTCAGGGTAGCTCAGTGGCTCAGCAGGCGTGCTCAGGTTAGAGCCTTGTCCGCAGAAAATTCTGGACAGTACGTGATGAGTTCCCCATAAGGACGAAAACGGTCTGCTGGATGAATTGCATTTTCTACACTATACAATTCGTTGTTTATACTGACATATGTGTGTACATACTGGACCAGGCCTTTATATCAAGATCGCAACCTTGATTAATGCAATTTTTAAAAAATATCATGTCATTGTATTTAATAGCATATATCCGCGCGTCTACCTATCACACTATCCTTATAATGAAATCGGCAAAGTGATTTTCGTAGTTACATTCTTTCTTACAACTCAGCGTTTTAATAAACACCAGAATGTGGTTATGACCATAGTGCGGTCCCATCTTCATATTCAACTATGCATTATATTGCTCTCAATTCCTCGCCGTATAAATATAATGACATTTGTCATTATAAATGAAGCATTGTACAATGTATAAAAGCCAGTTCATCAAGTAGATGGGTTTTGTTCTTATTGAGAACTCATCACGTACTGTCCAGAATTTGCCGCAGACAGGTCTCGAACCTGGGCACGTCTACTTCGAAATCTGTTGCTCTAAGCACTGAGCCACCTTGCCACACGCTATACATGATTTTCAGTTATATCCTAATTAATGCTACTTGGTTAGCCTTTCCTTTAGGTGAAGCCTATATGACATATTTTCAGACCTATGTATTTGTATGGTCTTAAACTAATTCAAGCATTAGCACAAGAGCATATTAAGCATCGATTAAACGTATCTGAGAATACTCCGTTTGGGAGCTGCCTTTTATATGTTTCTAGCTATTCATTCGTAGCGATTTTGTTCCCGCCAATCAATTTTCCGGTATTCTCTGAAAACGGTCAAAACCTCGAGGCGCGTTGGTACGCATAACTGGCAATATTTTTATTATGTTGTACAACTGGTAAATGTGAATGGTGGTTATCCGAAGAACGCAATCTTAGATTAAACCACCATTAAGAATTCAAGAGCAATTATTGATTGTTAACCAGTTAGACTTTGTGTTTACTTACTCTCTTTAATAGAGTTATTTGGAACAATGCGAACATAAAAAACTTCAAATAGTATTCCGTACACACAAGAATAAAATGAAGAAACATTAGCCGTGCTACATCACCCACCGCCAAAATGGACGTCTATGTTAAGTCAAATCGAACTCTTGGGTAGGATCTGTTTTTGTTTTTTATATGTGTTCTAAAGTAATTTCTGTCATACCACCTTGCTTTTGATGTTCTGACATACTCGTTGAAGTAAGCCAGTAAGCACGAAAAGAATGTGCATGAGATTATACTTTCCGTTCATGCTGCCTTTGGTTTATCCTTTTGGTTACAACTGAACTAATTTGTTACTAGGTTCGCAACACCTAATACATACTTGTATATATATTAGTTCTCCGCAACAAACAGTATTTAACTGTTATATATTGAATTGAATGATGTCATGCTTACCGCGAAATGTGATAACTGATATCGATCAAGGCCAGTGTGTATGGATTTACTGAAGTAATAGGTTTTCAGAAATTGTTGTAATTCTCAATTTCGGTGAACAATAGCATAAATTGATATCCATCATGTTGGTACCATGTTCCGACTCGGAAACCATAGTGTTAGTACCATGTACATTTTCGGTACAATAATGTTGGTTTCGGTTACTAACCCAATAGCCATAGTGCTAGTAACCTTTACAGACTCGGTATATATATTATATAGTGTGAGTTAGCGTTGAAGTCGCATTGTCGTAGACTTTGTATGATGTTAGCTTCACTATTGCAGGTTTACACATTCGTCTAGGAGATTGTACCGTCCTATTATCCCACATTCTTTACCCAAATATATAGTGGTTAAAGGGCGTAATACCGGCTCCTACTGATGAGTCGCCTGTTAGCACGAAACGAATGTGCATGAGATTATACTTTCCGTTCATGCTGCCTTTGGTTTATCCTTCTGGCCACAACTGAACTAATTTGTTACTAGGTTCGCAACACCTAATACATACTTGCATACTCGTTGAAAGTTGGCAGGAGGATGACACATTCTTGAACGTTATCACTTTGTGATATAATTGGTGTTCGGAACGGATCTCAAATGAAGGCTTCAATCGATCCTTGGCTACTAGTTTATGACTCCGGTTGTAGTCGATAAAACACTTTTTGAGAACTTTCTTGATTATCTGGTGAGGAACGGTGTACTTTAGCTTTAGGTTGGGCTCTACCGCCCCCACTCGCACATAAACTTGCTTACATGTATCCATGACTTTAGGGATATGAACTAGCAAATAGTGTTCTCTAGTGGTTTGCAAAGGCAGATTATTTAGGACACTTTGGAGTTTCTATATTGTGCCGCGTGGTCAGTCTAATTGTACTGATGAAATTTCGTACTTTACTGTTCGTAAACTTTGGAAAATTGTTGAGGAATTCACGTACTCATGGATGTGCGGATTCAAACGAGTCATTGCTCTTGAGTGAAGGAATTAGGCGATCGCCATTTTTAATGAAGGTACGTACAGTTGAATGACTGGATCTAGCAAAGTACCTCGGAGCGTATCAAATCTTGAACTAACTTATAATATGGCACTTCTGCATCGACGAACGTCCACTGGAAAACAGGACGTATACCTAATAAGGCTGAGATTTTTCAAGCCATATGTTTTGATTGACTGGCCATTGTTGGCCTTAGACTGTACACCTTTGTTGCATGTTACTAGGAAATTTGGCTTTATTGACGGTATTGCAGCATCATTAGTTATCGCAAACGCAGTCCGCGAGAGTGGATCGATAACAAAAATTAACAACGCGGTTTGCTAAATAACAGAAGTAATAAGCGTCGGCCTTACTTTCTCTGTAATTTTATGTCCGTGACTCCTTCTTGGGCCATCGAAAAAATTCACGTAGTGTGCCAACACGGAGTACACCTAGCTGACGATGAACGACTTGCAGGTTTTCCGGGCGCTGTTCTGTAATACCTTCTGTGCCTTCATTTTTATTATTTACCATGTCTTTATTGTTTTAATTCACGATTTCTTCTTCAGTTTTTCTCCATTCGTCTAATTTTGACGTTAGTCTTTTCTGAAATCCGTTTTCACCATCACTTTCTGAAATATAGCAACCGCGATAGTGAAGGACAAGATATAACAAAACAGTCACCCACTGCATTGTGTTCGACTGGACGTATGCACGAAAGCACTTCAACGAATAGCAGTAGTGCCGGCACGAATTCAACAGCTGCAACAAATGCTACAATTACAATGCCAACAGCTAATCTGCACAGTCGAAGTAGCAGTACAATGAGTTTTGCTGGAAGCTTGGCCGGACAAAAAGCTGCTTCAGGTGTTGGGCCTGGTTTGGTTTCCCGTCGAAGCAGCGGTTTTCGTTCAGATGGAAGTGCCAGTGCTGGGGCGTTAACTTGGGGTGCAACACCTAGGCAAGTTGGTTTCAGTGACGTGAAATCGGGTGGGGCTGCCAATAGATGCCCAGATAGTCTAGCTGAATGCAGAAGCCGTTCAAGTTCTAGCGTTGTGACGGCAACCCACGGCGAATTTAGTAAAACCTCTAGCAATTCGGCACAGACAACTCGGATTGTTGCGTTTGGTTTGGGTATGTTGTGCTTTTTTTCAATTTCCAGAATTATCCAATTTTTTCATGTTAATCTGTGCACTCTGTTTATCTAATCTAGCATTTTTCCTTTTCATGCTTATTTTTCGCATGGATGACGATGTAAGTAATGACGAGTCTGTTAACAAAATCGTGAATTACTTCGAGTTTAAACGTGTCGTGTATTAATGGCGATTTGTAGAAATGCTTGTTTATTTAATGCATAACCTTTACAAAAGTATGCTTTGTTTCGCCAGTACCCATGTTGTTTGCAGAATATGATTTGTTACATGGTAAATAATTAAATGCCATGGCAAATTATTTTGGATCGCTTGTTTGCAATGTACAAAAAATGACCAATTGTATTCTAAACAGAAAGCACAACTCTCAAGCAATAATGTAAGCAGTGTTCTACATTATTCTCTCTCTGTCACACACAAACATATATATATATATATATGTTCATGTATGCTTCTACGGTTCATGTGCCTGTATATGGATTTCACAGTCTTTCTAGAATGTTTTTTGGTCTTATTGTACAATGTAAACAACTGGTCGAACATGACTTGCCAAAGTTTTACTTAGTTTCCTATGTTGAGCAGCAGATATTTCAGTCTATATATCTACTTCTTTGCAAAGAACTAACATATCTGAATTTATTTATTATTTATGGCTTGGGACAAATATTAGATTAATATTAAATTTGGAGGATATACCAAGGTAGTCATTAATAAAAAGCGTTATATCATTAACACACGTGATTCGTGTTAACTCATCAGTAGAATCCAGCAGTACACCAAACACTCATTATACCGTTAATCTAGTAATGTGGGACCATTTGTCTTCTACATCTTCTAGACTTATGTCTATGGAAGAAGAATTAGTGCCAACTCCTCATTCGGAACGACACTAAATCCTAAAAGGCATAAAATTTGTGCCGCAGCTGAAAATATTATCAATTCCATGATGGAAAGAAAACTATTCTGGTCACCAGCTACTTCAGAAAAGCCCCATACTTTGGTTTCAACCGACATTCAATTAAACATATACTTATACTTGGTTGGTCTTTAAACGTGCTC
The DNA here is from genome assembly GCA_029291075.1 of Eudiplozoon nipponicum. Taxonomy (NCBI): domain Eukaryota; kingdom Metazoa; phylum Platyhelminthes; class Monogenea; order Mazocraeidea; family Diplozoidae; genus Eudiplozoon; species Eudiplozoon nipponicum. Next base: position 4,309 of record JAQBSW010013320.1, on the reverse strand, counting down.
ATATATATATATATATATATATATATATATATATATATATATATATATATATATATATATATATATATATATATATATATATATATATATGAGCAACACCAACTAAAGGGGATATACGCGCGATGTAGATACTTTGGTTTGGAAAGTTAAATACCGTATCCCATCCCTAGTCGTTTCATTTATATGTCACATAACTTTGTATTTTTCGCTATGTTCACATGAGTTACTCTGTTAAGCAATTATTGATTGCGTAGGTGGCGACAATATTTATTTTAATCCAGCTTGCCAATTTGAAAATGGGTCAATGTTCCTTTTTAATTAGTCGCACAAAACAGCGAAACCAGTTTCGGTACACTTACGGGCGACTATAGAACGCACTTGTTCTTCATCGTGTACAAGACGAAAGCTAACTAAGTGTGTTTAACTCGTGATGTAGATAATTTGTATGAGAAGGTGTATTGTTGCATCTAATCCATAGTTTTTTCTACTACATGCTTCTAGACTGGAATGACGGCTGCAGAAATTCTATGCGGCCAGAACCATAACTTTTTGTATCTTTTGCTATCTCCGTATCTGTTAATAGGTTAAGCAGTCGTTGATTGAGCCGTTAGGTAACAACAATTATTTTAATATATCGTGTCGTTTTGGAATAATGGCTTGCCACACTTTTAATGAGTCAAACGCTATTGCAAAACCATGGTTATTTGTGCTTATTGACGTCTTCAGAATGTCCTTGGTCAATATCACAGCACTTGCATAATCTTCGGTTGAATTTTTAGTGCTTAATTATTTAAATAACGTTTTTTGACTTAACATAATTCAAAAACTCATTTGCTAACCTGTCGCACTAGAGAAAACTATTGGAAGCTTTATGTACTGACGCGTTTTGTCCATTCGTAGCCATTCTTAGTGCACTGCGGAAACTGATACGAAGTGTATTAGTAGCAGTCTAATTCCTTTCCTTTTCAAAGTTTTAGCACTTATCTTACTGAATTAGTTCAAATTGAAAGGTAAAACAAGATAGATAAATGTAAAAATGGAAAGAGAAAAAGAAGCGCTTCTTTCTTATTTTCTTCTCAAGTATCTACAAATGAACATCTCTTCGTGTATCTATTTAGTTTATTTTGTTTCGTCATGAAAACTTTATTATGCTGCATCCACCTTTTAGGACCTTTCCTGTCGGTACTACTCAACCGATTGAGCAATTTTCAACACAACTGTTTCTTTTCCAATTTGCTTTTGACCGATTTGATTGCCGGCCTGGCCGCCTATCCACAGCCATTGATTGCAGCTCTCCTGTTGAACAACGTTAGTCATCCGCTTCGACCGCAGATTCGCTCACTTTATCAGGTAAATAGTGCTTTTCTAGATTTGCAACACCAAAACATGGCAAGATGACGACAAACTGACTTTTAAAAATATTACCCCACCACATACGACACTCTCCGTCACGCATTATATATATATATATATATATATATATATATATATATATATATAAGAATACTTTAAAAATAATATTTATTGTTGTCTTCCGCAATTAACCGTTAATTATTTAAAAGAGAGACTGTACAGTTATTGATTAGATGAAATTTAATTCAACTGTTAATATCTTTATTTAGTCCTTCCTTAAATGTTTCGATTAAACGTCACTATGCAGAAACTCAAATTCCATGTTTAGCAAACGACATTTTCCAAATTAATAATTGCAAGCTTCTTTAAATTAGATATGTAGAGTTGTAGGTGTTGCGAATCCTATTAACAAATTATTTGTTAGACCAGAAAGATAAGTTTCAAAAGGCAGCATAACGTAGTATATCTATAATAGTTTGTTTCAGAAGCTTACTGGCGACTCATCAGGAGTTGGTATTACGTTCTTTAATCCACTATATATTTGGTGAAGTATGGAATAATAGGATGGTATGAATCTCCAAGACGAGTGTGTAAACCTGGAATAGTGAAGCTAACATCATCTAAAGTCAGCGACAACGTGGCTTCAACGCTAACTCACACTACATAATATATATACTGAGCCTGTAAAGGATACTACCACTATGGCTGTTGTGTCAGTAACCGATACCAACATTATAGAATCGAAAATGTACATGGTACCAACATGATGGATATCAGAGGCAGCATGAACGGAAAGTATAATCTCATGCACATTCGTTTCGTGCTTACTGGCGACTCAACAGTAGGAGCCGGTATTACGCCCTTTAACCACTATATATTTGGTAGAAGAATGTGGAATAATAGGACGGTACAATCTCCTAGACGAATGTGTAAACCTGTAATAGTGAAGCTAACATAATCTAAAGTCAACGACAATGCGACTTCAATGCTAACTCACACTATATAATATATATACCGAGTCTGTAAAGGATACTAACACTATGGCTATTGTGTTAGTAACTGATACCTTTTTGAAATCGATGAGTACCGGATACTAACACTATGGTTTCCGAGTCGGTACATGATACCAACCTGATGGATATAAATTTATGCTAAAGTTCACCCAAATTGAGAATTACAACAATTTCCGAACACCTGTTACTCCAGTTAAACCATACACTCTGGCCTTCATCGATATCAGTTATCACATTTCGCGGTAAGCATGACATCATTCAATTCAATATATTACAGTTAAATACTGTTTGTTGCGAAGAACTAATATATATGCAAGTATGTATTAGGTTTTGCGAACCTAGTAACAAATTAGTTCAGTTGTGACCAGAAGGATAAACCAAAGGCAGCATGAACGGAAAGTATAATCTCATGCACATTCGTTTCGTGCTTACTGGCGACTCATCAGTAGGAGCCGGTATTACGCCCTTTAACCACTATATATTTGGTAGAAGAATGTGGAATAATAGGACGGTACAATCTCCTAGACGAATGTGTAAACCTGTAATAGTGAAGCTAACATAATCTAAAGTCAACGACAATACGACTTCAATGCTAACTCACACTATATAATATATATACCGAGTCTGTAAAGGATACTAACACTATGGCTATTGTGTTAGTAACTGATACCTTTTTTGAAATCGATGAGTACCGGATACTAACACTATGGTTTCCGAGTCGGTACATGATACCAACCTGATGGATATAAATTTATGCTAAAGTTCACCCAAATTGAGAATTACAACAATTTCCGAACACCTGTTACTCCAGTTAAACCATACACTCTGGCCTTCATCGATATCAGTTATCACATTTCGCGGTAAGCATGACATCATTCAATTCAATATATTACAGTTAAATACTGTTTGTTGCGAAGAACTAATATATATGCAAGTATGTATTAGGTTTTGCGAACCTAGTAACAAATTAGTTCAGTTGTGACCAGAAGGATAAACCAAAGGCAGCATGAACGGAAAGTATAATCTCATGCACATTCGTTTCGTGCTTACTGGCGACTCATCAGTAGGAGCCGGTATTACGCCCTTTAACCACTATATATTTGGTAGAAGAATGTGGAATAATAGGACGGTACAATCTCCTAGACGAATGTGTAAACCTGTAATAGTGAAGCTAACATAATCGGAAGTCAACGACAATACGACTTCAATGCTAACTCACACTATATAATATATATACCGAGTCTGTAAAGGATACTAACACTATGGCCATTGTGTTAGTAACTGATACCTTTTTTGAAATCGATGAGTACCGGATACTCAACATAGAGTAAGTTTGAAAAAAGAGAAAGCAATCAATTGCGTGCCTCACATCCAGTTCAAGCTTAATGCTTGTACGTGCTTCTTATGCTTACATAAAACCGGCTGCAGTTTGTTTATCCATAAGGCTTTGTATGTGGCTAGCTCCCATTTTTATTGCATTTAGTAATTATTTTCAATGCTACGTTTGGATAACATACGTGCGATGTTTTGACGATGTGTTGCGAAACTTCAGACGTGTATTCACAATTTGATTTAAAACAGGCGTTTAAGTTACAATGTTCACTCATTCGAGTAATTAACCGTCTGGTCGATCGGCCTAATTAAGTTGATCGACAACTTGCGCATGTATATTGGTAAATAATATTTGATATCGACATTAACGGCTGTTTCTCTTTGATTGCTGGTAACGGCAAGTGTGTTACCCTAAATAACACTCGTAGTTTGGCTGCATTAAATGTGCGTGTCAATGCTGCTTCAACTTTCTTTTGTGCCATTCGGGAAACTGCATCCCCTTTAAATGGGATGTTTTCTGGCCCATAATACGTCTGTTTCTGGTTAATTTTCTTTAAAATGATTCAATTAATTGTCTGGGATAATTACACATTAATTACAATTGTTTATTA
>JAQBSW010013319.1:0-14258 GCA_029291075.1 Eudiplozoon nipponicum | reverse complement strand
ATATTCTAGACTACTAGAGGTGAGAACTGCATATCTTATTTTGCTTTCCATATATTTATGGATTGCGGTTTGATACTCGCTATTCAGTTTTCCATCGTGCTCTGTTGTTGGTCATAGAGGTCGAAAAGCATCAATGCGTGCGGCTGGCGGTAGTTTTGCTATGTTGTTCGACGACTGGTTAAATACAATGGGATTGGTATTTACTTCAATCTTTATATACTGCAGTAGACAGTTAGTTCGAGCAAATAGAAAATAATAATCTTTTAAATTGTCTTCCAAAAAATGATTTTTCTTAGAATTTGCTGTTTTTAGAAATGTTATTTGTTTACTATAAAAATTATCGGCCAATCACATTCACAAAATAAAGCAACTTTTGGAAGGTTATCTTAATGCAGTCATTAGTTTTTATTTCATTTATGAATTACATAACGTAATATAATTATTCAACAGTCATTCATATCAATTGATGAACTATTCATCCTACTTATGACATGTATTTCATTATTCCTTAATCTTACGCCTTGTCAAGAATTTTAGGCTGTCTTTTGAGGTCGTATTATTGTAGTTGTTTAAATTTTCGCGACATTGCGTTTTTTAAATTTCCACAGCTAAATCTATTTTTATCACTTATTTTTTTTACGCGAAACATTGTTTTATATTTAATGTTGCTGCAACTTTTATATAATAAAATTTTAGCCTCGACGAAGAGATCGGGATGAAAATTTGAAGCAGATATTACTTAAAACTTTACGCAGAGGTGGTAATGTGCTTATCGTAGTTGACACTGCCGGAAGGTGCCTTGAAATTTCACACTACCTGGAAAGCGCATGGCATATTCAGGTAAGCATAAGTAAGATCTTTATTGGCTCGTAGCCATGCTTGGCGGGCATAAGCTTGTCAGCTCAGGAATGGAAGCATGAGCTTTTTCGGGTCTAAAGGGACACATCCATCATCCCGTTTCACGTGAAGCCTCGAGTTTGGCCTAACTTTGCAGTTGCACTTTGTGTTAAATTGGTAGTGACGGAACGAGGAAAAGCTTGCTAGACGCGAAGGGCAGATTTTGGCTGCTGAAGGAAACGGTGGCCACATGCATCTTGGCAGATAGTACTCATATGACGAACTAAGAGAGGAAAACTCGGAATACAAATCACCACAGCTAGTGTTCTTTTACAATCAACATATAATAATGACCCTTACGAATTATAATGAATGCGTACTGTTTCGACCGTCGCGCATTATACAAACGCTCGCCTTATCTGCTGGTGTCGTGCTGGGTAGATTAGCTAAATCATGTAACTGCGGACGCTTCCATCTCCGTTTTGGCCTCTTTTCCCCACCCTTTCACCTTCTCTATCCAACACTAACGTTCTTTTATGGTTGGTTTTGATTATATTACTGAACCTAATATCGGGTTGCTAAATATCGAAAATGGTTAAAACAGACTATCATTCGTTAAGCAATTTGTTTTGTGCGAAAATTGAAGCAAATTGGACAACAAGAAGCTCTTACTCGTACACTGGATAAAAATGTGTGTTGCTTATCTGGTTACACAAAATTTTATCAAGCCGGTATATATTGCGTCGGGATTGTCATTAGACCACAAGTTGAAGCTTGCTTAACTGAATTGATCTCTGTTAATAGCCATCATTGTGCGGAATATTTAAATACATCTACTGAAATCAAAGTCAGAAACCTTAACCAACGTTGTTTTTCGTTATGTATGCCTACACTCCCATCGATTGCGGCACAGATGATGGAAAGAACGTTTTTTAGTCCGACATAAGCTCTTTACTAATTAGAGGAAGAAGTTCAGATATAGTTTTGATTATAGGTAACATGAATGCTCAAGTTGGGCGTTGAAATAATGCAGTATTTCATTTAGCTGATTAGATGCATTATAAATTCGATACGAAACTTTAATGATGAGTGATTGTTGGATAGCTGCGCGGATCATAGTTTATACTTTAGTAGCACAAACTCCAGACGTAGTGGAAGACGTTGCGCCTCATGGAATCCTCTAACCCTTGAACAACGATGGACTCAAATAGATCATTTAGCAATTAGTTATAGATGGTGTGGTTGCATCCAGGATTGTCGTTCATTTTGGAACACTTACGTCGACTCGGAATATGCACTTATCCGTTGAAAATTTGCATTAACGTTTTCCTCAAAAAATAAATAAGAATAAGCCTCAAAAAGACATAAGAAAACTCTAACAACCGTCCTTTCGACTAAAGTATGAAGATTCTCTCAAGTCAAAGCTAAACGGTCTTGATAATGAAAATTAGATTTGATTTTGGACGTAGTTAAGGTCCATTATAAACAGCGCAGGGACTACTGTATGTAGCATTGTAGGTCATCGTAGAAATAATCACTGGAAAATATATGGGGATACTTGAAACAAGGCACCGAATTCCACCAGGCTCGGCTCATAATAATATTCGTAAAAAGTAAGAAGCTCAGTCTAAAGGTCGATCTCGAATTCTTTTTGACCAGAAAGGCTGAAGATTTGGAAGAAGCGTTCGCATCACGTAATAGCTTCTATTTGTTACAAATTATCCGCGTAACATGTCCGAGAAAATAAAAGTTAGCGAAACTATAAACGACAGTAACAACCATCTAATAGCCGATAAAAAAAGTTGTCTTGATATGTGGACTGAACATTTCAAACGTCAATTTTCTTCGGCAGCTGCGTCAGTTCCGATTCACGAAAGCATGTCTGTATTAACATTGTGGAAATTTGGTCTCAACGAGTCATCAGATTTAGAAATACGGATGTCGCCTTGCCCGAATGCTAACTTGGCCATAATGGTGTTGTGGAGAGGCTTAGTTTGCCTCATTTCTGTGAGTTATCCTGATAAATTTACTCATAGTAGCAAGGTTTTCCTTCTCTCTCTACCCCTCTCCCTCTCTCGTAAATCTCAATAATAATTTATCTAAATTCACTTATATACTTTTTTTTCACTCCTTATGGTTATATGGCAGTGAAACATTAGTCACTTGACTTTTGTGTGGCTGGAAATGATGATAATGAAATACGGAATGCAAACCTGTATGTCGCAAAGCTGCATGCTCCTATTATTTGTCTCCGAGCTTATTTAAGGAGGGCGGCGATGTAATTTATGGAGCGTTGACTAACATTTTTCGTACTATATGGAATGAAGATACCGTGCCGCTTGTTTGGAATTTGTCTACGATTATTCCTGTCTTTAAAACAGGCAATCATAATTCGTGTGATAACCACTATGGTAACAGCTTGTTTCCAATCGTATCTAGGTTATTTGATTCGATTATCTGGCGTCGTCTTAGAGCTTTACATAAATCACATACAAGAGAAGAACATGTCGGATTCCGGTCAGGACGAGTTTGTATAGATCATATTTTTACCTTAGGGCAAGGTATTGAACAACAAAATGTATATCGCCGTCCCAAAATAGCCTTATTTGTAGACTTCAGCGAGTGCATTTGGTTCGGTGGATCGAAATTTTCTATTCGATATTCTGTCGAAAAATGGTGTGCCAATCAAATTTGTAAATATTATACGCGCTCTCTGCACACATATTTCTGTTCATTTTAAGATCTACAACGAATTAACGCACAACTTTACTATCAGAAGTGGTGTTCTTCGAGGTTGTCCACTTTGCTCTTTTTGTTTAACTTTTTAATAGATGCTATTATGAACCACACACTTCCACACGTTCTGGATGCAGGCGTTGAATTTCTTGACTATGCAGACGATATCGCAAAATTATTCGAAAATCGAGATTCTACTCAGGCCGTCTTGAATAGAGTAGCTGACGTTCCGTCTTTCGATATGAAACTCAAATCCTATAAATGTAAGATACTTTTACGGGATCACCCATCATTCACTCCAACTCTGCGACTGCGGACTGACGTTCTAGACATAGTTGACAGATTTACATACTTTGGCAGCTCTATCAATAACTTAGGCAATATGTTTGACGAGGTGAGTATGAAAATTGTGAAATATAGAGTAGCTTTTCTCCACCTCCCCCATTTATGAAGAAACGTGAGTAGTTCACTCTGCCTTAAAGGTCGTGTTTACACTGCAATAATACGTGCAGTTATATTATACAATAATGAGACTTGGCTACATAGAGTTGATGATTTTAGACGCTTACCTACATTCGACCGTCATTGTATGAGAAGGATGGCACATGTAGGCTGCCAACAATAAATAAATTGTCGTAGACTATGTGATGTTAGCTTCACTATTGTAGGTTTACACATTCGTCTAGGAGATTGTATCGTCCTATTATACCACATTCTTCACTCAAATATCTAGTGGTTAAAGGGCGTAATAAAGCCCCGGTTTCTGCTTCGATGAGTCGCCAGTAAGCACGAAAAAATGAATGTGCAACAGATTATACTTTCTCTCGTTCATGCTGTCTGGTTGACGTCCTTCTGGTCACAACTGAACGCGTGAACCGCCAGCTGGTACCTAAGGGGCCGGCTATATATATTAGTTCTCCGCAACAAACAGTATTTAATCGTAATAAATAACCAACGCTGACATCCGTTTACGTAATTTTTGATCGGCCAAAAAGTGCTCCTCGTTAGGAAAACACACAAGACTCCATCAATTGCTTGTCTGAAAATGACTGGAGCAAAATCTTCCTCTCTTGCTCCAACGTCATTTTCAGACTTTCAGCTGATGGAAGGCTTAAAAAAGAAGGGACAAATGAGAACCCATCAATCAAGGCCAATAATCGGAGCACCTGAAAACGTACAACATTCAAGATTTTACCGAACTACGAATGCTATCAGTTGTCCCGCACAAGGAAAACGCGATTAAATCCCCAACATGAAGGACAGTACTGAGCAAAAAGATTCAACATTTAAGACTCAATCAACTACGTTGACATGGTCATGTTTTGTGTATGTCCTCAATTCGATTGCCAAGTTGGGCATTGTTCTCTCACCCAGCGCCGAATTGACCTAAGAAGCAAGATGGATAGATTTTGATATGACAGATACTGTTAAAGTCAACTATATCCAAATTAGGTAGCATAGGACCCACTCGTCTGTCAGGATGAGGCCTACGTGCACGTAATTCTTGGTTGGAAACCCTGCGCAATATTTCATCTAGTCGAGCTCAATAGCTATCCTATTACAGACTCCTAGTAGAATCATCATTGTAACATTGTTTCTTGAGTTTCATACAGAGCCTTTCTAATGTATCACTTACATGTAACCGTAAGTCGTTCATGGTTAAATGTGGACTGTAAAGGAACACTAGGTCGCCAAATCCTAGTGAGGTTCGGTTTGTTTGTGACGCAATAGTGCAAAAATACACGGAAGTTATGTTGCGGATGTTGCCATGCATTGAAGCTTACTTGTCCATAATTATCTTGTGTAGAGATTTAGTTTGCCTCACTTCGTTTGTTGTCTAGGTAAATATACTCATATTAAATAGGTCCTGTCTCTTATAAATCTCTAATAATTTGTTTTCCTAAATTATTATTTTTGTCGTTATTAGAAAAATATTGTTTTATTGTTATTCGTGTTGTAGATATATGGCAGTGGAGAATTAGTTACTAATGGATTTTGTATTGCTTTGCATAATGGATGATGATAATTATGACGATCTCTATTATTAAAAAAAATTGCTCTATATGGCTTTTCTAAAAATAAAATTTGAACTATAAAGTTTATCTAGGCCATCCAAAGAAGTGTAATAACTTAGAACTTGCGACTTTGATGGATATACAAATTTGAGGATGACTAAATCTGTTTCGAATAGTATAACCTTTTCATGATCTTTTATAGAAAGTATCTTAAGTTTTATAAGCCTCTACATTTTATTTAAACTGTTTCCTGTCCTCATTTGGTATTTATTATTATTTTTATTCTATTTAATTTGGCTTGTTATGGTGTGTTTTTATAAATAATTAAATTAAATTTTCTTCCAATTGTCTTTATTGTAGGATTCTGGGTTAATGGCATATGGTCTAGCTATGCTTTCTAACGTAGCGTACAATGTTGTCGATTTTGCGAAATCTCTAATTGAGTGGATGTCGGAAAAGGTGGTGCGCACATTCGAGGACCAACGTAGCAATCCATTTCACTTTCGTCACATGCAGCTTTGTCACACTCTTGAGAGCCTGGACGATGTCCCTGAGCCCAAAGTAAGCTACATTTATAGGCTGTTAATTAGTAACGTGTTTACAGTGAAATAATAATCGTGTAATTAATAGAGCATGTGTGTTAACATTATTCATTGAAATCAGATTTTAAAGTAATTCTGCGTTAAAGTTCATTCTTTGCTGGATAATGCTTATTTACCACGCAACATCTCGTTAGTTATGGCCAAATGTGCCAGTCAAAATCTAACCGGTGACCTGATTTTAAATACTATGTCGCAAGTGAAATGGATACTTGTCATTTTTTAAAATTAATTACTAATATTTGTCACTAGACGTTAGTACAGTAGGATGACTCTGAATAAGTTTCACCTATCCCAGCTAGGAATGTGCGACCTGGTTTTCGTTTATAGCCGATGTACAATTATGAAAAACACAACTAATATATATATTCAGTCCTGCATTGGCCGGTTTGTAGTAGAAAAGGAGCGCCGTATCTACTGAGTCTTGCTATGTGCATAGACGTAAACAGACCAGTGCTTATGAGCATTAGACTGGTTCATCAAATGCATTTTGGGGAAGAGCAACTATCGTCGCGCACCGTCCGAGGGTAAACATAGACGCTGCTAACTTAAAATGTCTAATCAGAGCTCGGTTATTCACTGATCAGGTCCTGTGTTCCAACGGTAGAAATAAAATTGCTAGCTCGCATGTACGGGAATGTATAATACGACTTGCGACTCTAAAATAACATGCGCCAAAATCCACAAGGTAGAATTTCAGCAGTCTTTGCTGCCACTTAAGCCTAAGGATGAGTTATGCATTCGCTTTTTGCATATAACTCCTATGGTCTCGTGAATCAGTTAGCCTGTAATGGTTGACGAACTGCACAAGCCCGGTATAAAAGTATCTCGTGTCCGAGAGTATTTATTGGTGCGTTTCACAGTATATCTCATTCGGGCTAAATACACGAGAATGGTAACTTCCTGCTATCCAGTATTGCACCGGAAGTTCTGTGTCAATCAAGTGTTTTGATCTCTCGTTTTATCTTTTCTAGGCTCTGCGTAGGCGTCCAGTTTCTTGGAGTGAACTCGACCGTTCTGGCATCTTAATAATTATTGCAAATTTAACAGCCATTCAACATCAATTTTGCGCGCGAAACGAAGCTTTAAGAAGATGGGTTCTGGCTGAAACTAGCTGTGGAAATTAAACGAACATTGGTTGCGTAGGTGGTGATAACAATCACTATAATAAAAGTTGCGATCTTGATAAGTTTATAAGTACATAAATTTTTCAGTGTAAACTGCGAATTTTACTGTACAAAAAAGGCAATTCATCCAGTAGACCGGTTTCGTCCTTATTGGGGACTCATCATGTACTGGCCAGAATTTGACGTGGAAATGGTATCAACTGTTCAATTTGTCTTTAGCCGTAGCCTGTTCGTACCAAATTAAATTTTTCACCGACAAGGTTTGCAGATTGCAAGAAGCTGTAGTGATGTGCTCCATGCGAATGGTAAAATTACTGAACGTTAGATTTTAATCGACTCTATTCTGACCATCGGATATTTGTTATTCTCTGTCTCTGTATCACGAGTGCTTTGCTGATTCAAGTTATCTGGACTCTGAAATCCGGTTTAATTTCTGCTTCATTCGATGGCTGCGTTTCATTTGGATATTTGTGCACTAAAACCGGATACAAACCTACAGAAATCTTTCAATGATGCCTTTGCTTCTGCTGGGCCACCTGTAACCAGCCGACAGTGTTCCAATGGATATCTGGAGCGTTATAAAAGGCAAGCTTAAGCTGGCCTTGGATTTTCTTCCGGTGGTAAAACCTGGGAGCTGGTTTTCTGTTTACTAGCCTGAAATTTCTTTTGAACGCAGTATAATTTACGAAACTACGAAATCATACACTGGCTCGTTGGTTAAGCAAGGGGTTTATCGCCGGCCACGTGGCAAATTAAGATAATCACTGGCTTTATTTTGCTAACGAGTTAGAATAGTAGTGAATATTTCTAGTTGTTCGCCCAGATTCTACGCATTAACTGTGTTTGGACTGTCGTGTAAAGGCGCCTCCAGTTTTTGAAGCGTTCCTCGTTAAGCATTTAAAATATGTCTTTCATTCACAAAATTTCTTAAACGGCGTGGTTAGCGTTTGCATTATCTCTCGGCCTTCTTATTATGGGAACATTGTAGCTCCTATGTTTGATCAATAAGCAGATACTTGAAGTCTTATGAGTGACAACAAGGCTGTCGGATTCGGCAGCTTTCCCGCTGTATGTTTAAAGTCAGTTTGTTTAAAGTTTCTGACGTATCTTCAAAAACGTATTTCCGTAATATGGATTTAGGATTTTTTCCCATATTTGTGATTAGTGCCACTGTAGTACCAACTATAAAACTTTGCACGCTAGTACACCAGCTAACTTTCAGTGTATCCGTTTCTTTGTGCTGAATGAAAGGTGGTCATTGATTTGTTACTTAGGCAAATTCTGGAAGCATTCGAAGGGTAACCAGGCCAACACAGACACCATTTTGTATGATTAAACCAAATAAATGAACTTTTTTGCACTCTGAATTTGCGCCGCTTTTATTAGTGGTCTGCCATTGTTGCTCTTCTGGACTACATAGCCGCTGTCGATTCTGCGTCACCCAAGGTATTGTAGCAAGCTATACTGAATGATAGCGTCTGAGCTAAAATTTGTCGATTGCTTTAAATTAGTTTTGTTGACGCATCGGCTCGTATTATAACTAGCGGGTGTCTTTCTGAAATTTTAATGAGGACACTTAATTGCTTACATCTCGTTCAATTAGGTTGTTGATGCAATTTTTTCTGAGGTAGTGACAACATTTGGAACTGATATTGATGGCAGTGGCGGGTAACTGGATGAATTCGAATACGCCGGCAATGTAGTTATGATGGCATGAAAAAACGAGCTCCAGCGAGCCATAAGTTACGCCTAACGTATAGAAAACTGTGGTTGTGACAAGTTTTGATTCAGAGCATAAGGTCGTTCTGATTGGCCTGCGGCTGCCAAGCTTCAAATAATTCTTCTTTGACCTGTGGTGACACGAAACGAATTGGCTTCTGTCGAGCTGTCCAGACTATTGTCCTTGCTGTAGATATCTTTAGCAAATTATTGATATCCTTTTGGACTCTTTCGTCTATAGCACTAAGCATAACTTACAAGGGCTTTAAGTAATGTATACTGGCAGTCCTACTTTATGCTGCGGTTAAGTTTGAAATGACCGACTAGCTGCCAGCGTCTAGATAGCTTTGTTCAACGATGTATCTACTCGGTTGAGCTCCAGGGGGTATTACTCAAAAGCAACTGATGTACCATAATTATTTCCAGACGCGATGGGTAAGTATAAGATGCTGACGAAAAGTTTGAAAACTTGGACCTGGACGGATAGTGCTCTTCAGTCTTGGTTGGCAGACTATCTGGTAGAAGTAAAACTTAATTGAAACCATACCTATTAGGATAGGGCGGCCTGGTATACTTTTACGTCCAACATATAGCCATGAACATTACGAATAATAATGAATCTATAACAGATAAGCAGTCGCGCAAGATAGAAAAGTTAACCAGATCTGCTGAATCATGCGGGTTGGATAGGCGACGTTAGTCGCGTGCAAACACATTTTCAAATTCCACCCCTTCGCTTTCACTTCACTCCTCTTCTCAGTTTATCAATAACGCGCTTTTAGATACTGAGTTTGGTATATATTTGTAAAATGACCAAATCTCGAAAATCGATCAAGTAAATTTCTATTCCCTAGACCTAGGTTAGGCTTTAGTGTCACCAAATTTAATGTGTGCACTTTGAAACAAATTAAGCAACAAGAAGCTCTAGCTCAAATGTTGGTTAAACTAGATATTGCTACATGTTGTGTATCCTAAACTAGAATTCAGGATCCAACGAGCATTACATAATTGGACTAGCCATTCTTATCTATGCGTTGTTGACTTTGAATTTTTGGTACCACGGAATTTTCTCCAGTCGGACAGTGAGGAGTCGGTATTATTCTTAGCTCGCGACATGATGCCTGTTCAGCTGGACGGATCCCTGTAAAACAGCCGACTTTTAGCGGCACATTTAAAGGTGTCCACTAAAATCAATGCCAGAAATATTAATCAACGTTGCATTTTCGTTGTATCTGTGTATCTTCGCACCGATTGCAGCAGGTATGACTCCGAAGACGTATTCGATTTCGACCTAAATTCTCTACTAAATATGGCAAAGTGTACAGGTATATTCTTGGTTATAAGTGGCATGAATGCTTAAGCAACGAATAATTTCAGTGATATATATAGTGATAAAGCCTTTCCAGTTTTCTTAGTTTTTTCTAAGTATAGGACCCACTCGTCTACCAGGATGGGGTTCTCGTTCGCATCACAGTTTTTGGTTAGAAACCCTTAGCGATATGGCATCGAATCGAGCTCAGTGGCGATCTTGTTGCAGATGTCTAGTAGAATCATCTTCGTAGCTTTATTTTCTTAGTAGGGCAAAGTTAGCTGCGAGGTTTGGTTTGTTTATGACGTGATACAGTGAAATCCGCAAGAAAGCTGTATTGTTGATGTCGCCTTGCCCGAATGCTAACTTGGCCATAATGTTGTGGAGAGGTTTAGTTTGCCTCATTTCTGTGAGTTATCCTGATAAATTTACTCATAGTAACAAGGTATTCCTTCTCTCTCTACCCCCTCTCTCTCGTAAATCTCAATAATAATTTGTCTAAATTCACTTATATACTTTTCCCTCCTTATGGTTATACAGGAAATTAGTCACTTTTTTGACTTTTGTGTATTGATATGTGATGATGATGATGATATATATATATATATATATGATATATATGATATATATATATATATATATCGCCGCCCAACATTAGCCATTTTTCTATACTTCAAGAGTGCATTTAAATTCGTGGATCGCACACTTTTATTAATTATTCTGTCGATAAGTGGTAGACGAACTAAATGTGTAAGTATTATGCGTTCTATCCACACAAACACTTATTACGCTGGGGTCTGCAATGATTTTCCGTAATTTACTGCAGAAAGTGGCGTCCGTCACTGATGACCACCCCAGTTTTGGTTTTATTTCGTAACAGATGCCATTATAAATTACATTAATTCATGCGTTCAGGATGCTGGCGTCGAAGTTGTCTCTACAGATAGATTGGTTACTTGTGGCTATGTAATCGATAGTGTATTAGGATTCGACAACCGAGAATCCGTCCAAGCCATCTTGAATAGAATAGAAGTCGTTATACCGTTGTCAGCCATGAAATTCTTACCCTCTAAATTTCTGATACTTCTAAGAAATCAACTACCTACCCACTTCGACTATGTGGCTGCAAGGTCAAGATTTGAACGTAGTTGATAGATTGAAGTATCTTGGTAGCTCTATCAATATCTTAGGAATTAAGTGGTAAATATGAAACTCGTGAAGTCTAGCGGAGCTTCCCCAAACCCTCGTAATATATGGAGAAGCGCAAGTGTTTAACTCTGCATTAAAAGTTGTTTGTACATTGCAGCTATAAATGTAGTTTTGTTTTATTTTTGTTAATCTTGGTTAGTTAAAGTCGCAGATCTTATAATGAGAAGCATAGCTTATATAAATTACAATTACGAGCAAGCAATTCTCACACTCGTCGACTTTTAATACGCAGCTTGTTGTTGCGGGATAATTGATAGCACTTGTAGGTCGGTAAAATGTTAATTCCTTTACATTTTCAGGTACACATAGCGATAGGATAAGTGAGAACCAATCAATCAAGTGCCAACACAATCTGTGCACCTGAAAATGTAAAGGAATCACCATTTTACCGACAAACGGGTGCTATCAATTATCCCGAAACAGCAAGTTTCGTATTAATATTCAACGATGACAACACCGCGCAAGGATGTTCTTCATCATCCGTAGATTATTTTGGAGCGGCCAATAAGTGCTCATCGTTAGACAATCAAATAATGGTCCAGCATCTTTTCTGGCGTGATCACACTTTACGTATGCCTTTAATTCGAATTCCTTATGCAACATTATTCTATCAGTCAGCGTCAGATTGGCGTAAGGAAGAAGGTTGATAGATGTTTACATGGAAAAACACTACAATCCACTAAAATCATATTTTATTATTGGATCCGTTCGTTAACCAAGATGGGTCTGTGCGCACTTAATTGTTCTTGGTGGAAATCCTGGAAAATTTGGTATCGAACCGGGCTCAATACCAATTTTTTTTGCAGATTTCTAGTTGAATCATATTGACATTCACTTTTCAGTAGGGCAGAGCAAACTTTAGATGTTTAGCAGAATTTATAAGACGATACAGTGGAAGCGAACGGAAGCTGCATTTCCCATGTCGTTTTCCCTTGAAACACACTTGGTCATAATGGTGCTGTGTTGTGGTATAGGTGTTGTGTCCACCTATATTGGTTAGGTCATTTAAGCGGATTCCATCCGTATTTATTATCAATGTATCATCCGGACGAGACTTAATTATACTTAATTCTGCAGTCAAAATGTTCATTTGTGCAGTCAGTCCTTGAATCAACGTTTCCAACCCATCAGAAGCCCTTTGTAAATTTCCCACACATGCTTTATTTTTAAACCAGTATATATAGGATTTTGCTCGGATATAGAGAATTGATTTAGTAAAAAAACTACAAATACCAATTATTTCATGTTCACTTCAGCTCGAAGTCTGCTTCCATCATTGTGCTGTTTGCTTCATCCTAATAAGGGCGCATCTGCGAGGCCTATCTTTTGAATTAATGTCAGCCCTATATATGACCCTTGGTGAGTTCTTAGTCTCAAAGGTGGCTATTGCCACACTAGGTTCTCTCAATCTGCCGCGTTACCTAGATAAATAGTTCCCAACTAAGATACGTGTAAATGGGCAAAATTATCTGCGGGGTTTGGCGGTCATCATCATCCAGCTGAAAGGACTGGTTATTTATGGCTTATTTTTGTAGGATTTTTTAGGACCCACCATTCGGGAGATATATATCTCCGTTTATTCATGCGGTTAACTCGTTTAGGCCCAAATTAGCTAACATTTTTTGGGTCGGTTGTTTGATGTATTGGACTATTAATCGGCGTACCTCTTATTAAGCCTTGTGACGCTCCTGACTTTGGCGGTAGCTTCAAAATAAAGTTGAAAGCGTGAAATTTTACAAGGCAAGTTAATTCTAGCTTTGTCTTTTGTTAGTTCGAACTCATATACCCCAATTGACTTGAAAAACATATTTTGTGCCGATCACGTTAATAAGTCAATGAATCTCATTAGTGCATTATAAACTAAATTTGATTCAGTTGTGACCAGAAGGATAAACCAAAGACAGCATGAACAGAAAGTATAATCTCATGCACATTCATTTAGTGCGTACTGGCGACTCCTCAGTAGGAGCCGGTATTACGCCCTTTAACCACTATATATTTGGGTGAGGAATGTGGGATAATAGGACGATACAGTCTCCTAGACAAAAGTGTAAACATACAGTAGAGTAGGTAACATCGTATAGTCTCGACAATGCGACTTCAACGCTAACTCACTCTATATAATAAATATACCGAGTCTGTAAAGCATACTAACACTATGACTGTTGTGTTAGTAACCGATATCAACATTATAGTACCGAAAACACTATGATTTCGAAGTCGATAAATGGTACTAACATGATGCATATCAGTGTATGCTATAGTAAACCAAAATTAAGAATTACAACTATTTCTGAACTCCTGTTACTCCAGGAAATTCATACACTCTGGCCTTGATAGATATCAGTTATCACATTTCGCGGCAAGCACGACATCATTAAATTCAATATAAAACAGTTAAATACTGTTTGTTGCGAAGAGCTAATATATATGCAAGTATGTATTATGTGTTGCGAACCTTGTAACAAATTAGTTCAATTGTGACAATAGTCATAGTATTAGTATCCTTTACAGACTCGGTATATATGTTATATAGTGATTTAGCGTTGAAGTCGCATTGTCGAGACTTTATATAATGTTAGCTTAACTACTGTAGGTTTACACATTCGTCTAGGAGACTGTATCGTCCTATTATCCAACATTCCTCACCAAAAAATATAGTTGTTAAAGGACGTAATACCGGTTCCTACTGATGAGTCGCCAGTAA
>JAQBSW010013318.1:0-14258 GCA_029291075.1 Eudiplozoon nipponicum | reverse complement strand
CTTTGGCGTATAGAATAAGGATGATCAAATCTAGGTGTCAACACACGTATCCGAATCGACAAATTATATCAGGCATTCATTGGAGTTGAAAGGCGTATTTGTGATTTGACGAATTCGAATTTTCTTCGAGCACCGGATTTCGTGTTAGAAGCATCATTTGTGCGCGTGGCTATCCCGGATTTGGTGAATCGTTCGGTAGCTGCCTTATTGGAATTGCCAATGAAGCCTAAATGTGCAGAATGTAATCTAAGAATATTAAATCAGCTCTGTGCCAGTTATCATGAAGTACTTACTGAATTATGCATATTTAAACTACTGAAGAGTGAACCTGCCATGGATAGAGTGGTATGAAGTACCTTATAGTTGTCGAAATCTGCGGATTCTTTGCTGAATTCGCTACCACTTGAGACTACTGCTTGGCACTACTAGATATGGCTCACGAACATTGATAGACGATGTGCTCTCCAGAATCATTTATTTACTTTTGCTCAGAATTATAGGTCTACAAAAAAGAATCCGCATAGCACCCTAAAGTTTGTTCAGAATCAAATGGCCCTCGAAGAAAAGGTCTGAGAAGCTTTTCCATCTGTACGGATGTTTATTGAAATCAAATTTTTCAACTTCTTAACTGAAAGTCTTTGGTTACACAATGGAATATATGGAGCTGATGTTTCTGTGTCGCCAATATCTTGGCTGTTAAATATATGTATGACCTATGAGAGCAGAGTTGTGGCAGACTTGAGCTCGTTCGGGGTGGCCGTTGGTGAATAGTACACAATATTATTAATAAATGATATCTAACCTGTATTTTAATGCGAAAACATCCAGGCACCTGTTGTGCAGTGTGAGACAAATTTTCTGCAAGAATCTAGTGCGACGCTAGATATCACCTCCATGATTGTCACGTATATCCTGTGCCTATGGTTGATCATTTTAAACTATGGTTAGGGTTAAACCACTGTTATAAAACAAGAGTATGTGGCGCACCAAAAAATCGCAGATGACTACTCAAGCAACACAAGAGATGATAAATGCTAGCATTCTAGAATGGTACCTTTCGGATGGCCCTTGTATTTGGAAATTTCTTGTCTGACGACAGGTGAGTCTTAACTCGGCTTACCTTCAACAGTAGCAAAAACGTTGCAGGCGAATACTCAACCAAGGCAAGAGGTGATAGATGCCGGTATTTTAGATCCATTCTCTTTTTTGTTTCGAGCTATTATGGTTTACGCTACAAAAAAAGAATGTTTAGCTCCGACCTTCGATAGATTTTCGCAATTAAACTCTGTGACTAAACCGGACCCGTATCCCAACGCCTGACTTGTATGATCCGTTCTTACAACTAGCAGTTGGTAAGGGAGTTTGTCGTGCTCGACTTGATACAAGGCGTTTGGAAGATTGTCGTCTGGCCCTAAGATCGCAGAAAAGTGGCGGTGTATGCACCTGAAGTCAGTTTCCAAGTTATTCTGGTAATCTGTGGTCTAAGGAATATATCTAATGTGTTCCGAAGAATGATGGACTCCGTCGTAATCGATTTCCCGTGTACTGCAGCGTACGTTAACCATGTAATTATTTGGGCAATTACAGATCGATTTCATGCCCGGTTGCATAAGGTACTTTCCAAAGTCGTAGAATAGCGTTTACATTTTTATCATGAAAATATACAGATATGTTGACAAGTGCGGTTTCTCAGCTACTCAGTTTCCGCAGATGGATTTATTCCATTAGATTTGAACTTACAGCCTATCGAGGTTTGTCCAGGGCTGACCACCTAAAATTAATTTCTTCGGTTTATTGGCTGGATGAATTTCTATGGAACATACCTTGCGGAGATGGCGGTCACTCGAAAACTCGTATTCAGGGTACCTAGTGATATAATGCCGTTTCGATAGAGGGAGGCGCATAGACAGCGTTTACAACATGTAAGCAAAATATATAACCATAACTATTGTGACTTTTGTGTTAGGACACCCAGCGGACGCCCAGCGCAATATGTAAAACGCATTCTCGTGAGTAGGTCTAACTTATACCGTCAAAAAAATTCAACTTTAGCGGTACAATGGGCACTACGAAATTTTAAACATTTTGTCATCGATGAGTTTATAGATGTTGAAATGCCGGTCACCAAGCATTGAGAAGGCGCGAAAACGTTGGGCTATTGAACACTTCGATGCATACGATGTAAAAATTCACCATTGAACAGGCATCGCGAACGTTGCGAATTATGCATTCATCAGAATTTCTACTACTCGGGTGTCACCAATTATCAAAAGTCTCGAAGAACAAAAGTTGATGTCATATGCCAAAATTAGTCATGCGGTACAATGACCTTCATGACATTCCTGAGCCGCGATAAACACCGCCAGACTAACACGACAGCTGAACAAGCGCATCGGACGATGATTTTGTAATGATGGTACGGTGAGACCCTTATTTTCAGGCGGCGTCACTAAATCACTTTAATTGATCTTAAATCTTTAAGCACTGGTAGGAAAATTGAAAATTTCAGGCATATCTATATCAACCTTTTAATGGGTAGGGATTACTTTTTTGCATAAAACAAAGTCGGAAAAATATTATACATAAACGGAGTGTTACATGGACATAAAAATCTCAAACCATCTTGATCAGTATTCAATTGCCTTCGAAACACAGAAAATAATAGTAATATTCTAGCATTTAGACCAACCAGACTTATTCAATTATGTATTAGGTGTTGCGCACCTAGTAACAAACAAGTTCAAATATGACCAGAAGGATAAACCAAAGACAGTATGAACGGAAGGTATAATCTTTCATTGCACATTTCGTATCGTGCTTACTGGCGACTCCTCAGTAGGAGCCAGTATTACGCGCTTTATCAATATATATTTTGGTGAGGAATGTGTGAAAATGGGACGGTACAATCTTCTATATAAATCTCCGTATACTTTCCGTTCGTGCTGTCTTCTGGTCATATTTGAACTAATTTAACTAAGTGTGCAACACCTAGCCTATTACATATATTAGTTCTGTGACACAAACAATTTCTAATCAGACTGCATTATTCGGTTAGCATCATCCACTTTTCCAATTGTGCTGGAATAAATTTAATGTAAGTAGCTTTACAAACGAAATCATTTCTTTCTTTGTCATCTTCAAAATATTAAATAGAAAAAGATTAATTGTTAAACCTGCGCATGCTGCGTTGTTATCAATACTACGCATCAGCAACACTTGAGAAAATGGTAAAAAATTTGACATCATTGTAAAATATTATTATCTGCATTATTATATAAAGCCAAGCCTGGCTAAATCACAATCCATCGGTAGAACAGCTGTCATGCATTATTTAGTCAAAACTGAACACATTTGTTCCTAGGTTCACCAACACCTAATACATACTTGCGTATATATTAGCTCTCCATAACAAACAGTATTTAACCTACAAACACAAGTTAACACGTAGTATCATATACTATTTCTACTATGAAGCGAATAAATAAACAATAAACTAAAAATTAGATTACCACTCATTCAATCAATATGATGGACACGCTTGTAAGTTGCCATTAAATATGCACATATTTTGTGGGCTATTATTTTCAAAATGATTATTTTCTGTTTTATCCAAAATGAACTTGTCCTCAATTATTCATTAAAATAAATTAATCGTTATAATCAAATTTACGTTATTAATGTGTATGATAAAACATGTAATTTCATGAAATATTCGATCACTGTAGCATAAGGAATAAGTTTATTTACTGAATCAAATGCTCTTGAATCAAATCTAAGTTGTTGCAATTCCGCTGCTACTGATAAGTGCTAATAAGTACGAAACTGATATGGTAGATATCATTTTATATCTAATGCCTTATAAGATTTATATCTAAAGCCTATATATTATCAAATTCTATAATTATGCTTTCATTTTGGTTGGTTACTGTCATCATTTGGCGTGTTAGCGTCTACTAGTTTTAAGTAAAATAAAAAGAGGCTACTGGCGGCGCTTTCCTCTTGTGCAAGCATCATTCTCGTCATCATGAACATGGGATTGTCCCTTGTTTTGTTGAGAATAGTGATCCATTAGCCTGTCAGTTGACGTGCTAACTTGCGCCTGCTTTAGGTAAATTAAGGCAGGTTACTCTAGACTACTTCATAGTACCGAAGCATCATTCTCACCATCATAAACATGAGGTTGCCCCATTCCTTTGTTGGGACTAGTGATCCGTTTGAAATACTTAGGATTAAGTTGGTGAGTAAGTCGGGCTCATCCTAGGTTCATATGTAGTTGACTGATTTGTTTTATGCAATAAACTTGTCCTAAGTAAACAAATTGTCATCTTCCGAAGAAGAGGTAATGCAAGTTGTCTTCGTTCATCTACTGGATTGCTTGAAAAACAGTGCTCTGGAAGAAAATCAGTTGCGCAATTCTAAGCCAACTTATGCAAGTTCTGGAAAAGACGCTTGCATATAACTGGCCTTGTTTGGCTCGTATTAGCACCTAATTTCACCTCAAAGGCAATAGTTCCCATGTGGTAGCAATGGGTTTATTGACATCACTGGTTGTATGTGCACTCTTGCATCTTCATTTTTGTAGCCATCTGTTTGCTCAGACACCAAACGGTTGTTTTTCAGGCAAGTTTTTGTAGAACGAGCATCAACTTCTCCCGGACTTGATGTTTTCAAAATTGATTTCCCGCAGCGCCACTATGGCATGCGTTTCCAAATGTATTTGGCAACAAAATTCGCTGTTTGTACCTGATCGACCTGGTTTTCCTAACAGAAAAGTCAGCAACATTACCTGGCGTCTCTTAGCCTGATGCTCGAGGCAAATGGTGCTTCTCTGCCTCGAATGACGAACAATTTTTAATGAAGAAAAAACTTAATCTAAGTCCTCCACTGCGTGGTGAAGAAATGTTTTCGAGCGCAAATCTGTAGTAGAAGTTAACTTTATGCTCCTCTTGCAGTAATAATTAACTGGTGAGGGGTTACCGGTGCAGTTTAAAGAATAGGCGGAGCAGTACTGTGGGCAACACTTGCATATCTTTTCAATAGGTACGTATAAGGTCGGTTTGTATCTTCTCGAAGGTCAGCCTCAATAAAGTCATGTGTTATTTATGAAGCGGTAGGTAGTATAGAAAGTAAATGTATAATGATTCAGTGGTTATTATAATTTGTTCATATTTCATTGGGCTATTTATTAAATAGGTGTACAATTCCGTCAAAACGAACAAACTTAATGTCGTTTGCAGTTCAACTATTTGCTGGGATGCCTAGCCAAAGAGAGATTAGTGTTGGTTTTCCAGCGCCATCTTAAAGCGTTGAACTCCTCCTCCACATGCTTTTCGGTATCACAACATAATTTTAATAATCCAATATCAAAAAATCTTATATATCAAACTTCCCATTCAGTTAATCAAATTGCAGGTAATCTTTGCTTACCGCCCACGTCTGGTGGCTTAGAAAAATCTGGACAAACAGTTCATGACATTTAGCAGGATTTCAACATAGAGTACGCCGTGTACTGGAGCTACCTTGTACGCTTCCAGGCAGCGCTTGAGTCAATAGATCAAACAGATGATAAATAAATGTAGTCCTGCATTGCTTTCCACCAACTCTTCCCCATCTGTACCTTATCAAAACCAGAGTTGCTTCGGTATTTTATCTATTGTCGTCCGTTAAGACGGTAGCTACGACCCATTTGGATTCGAAAAATCCGCGGTAATGAAAGATGTAGATAATGTGCTGGGAACTGGGCTATCTAAAACCCATCCCAGACTAGAGCTGGTGCAAATACAAATGGAATTGGCGGCAGTGATAAGCGATATAATGTCGTCTCCCCGCTCAAATACAAACCTATTAGCGTTAGTTTCGTCGGTGATTGTAACTGACGCTAAATTTTCTACAACAGATACGTCATTGGTTGGACCTGATCGCAACGACAAATTAAATATAAAGGCAAGTTTATTTCTGTTTCTACGCTTTAATTTTTAGGATATGTAATTATGTTCAGCTATATAATGTTTCCGTTTTATTAAGAATATTAACACAAGTTTGCATGTCATACACTCTACAGATTAAGCTATTTGATAATATTTATTTTACTACATTGTTATCAAAATTAATGGAATAAGTATTTTGGTTTGAATCCGTTTCAATAGCTATCAAAATCAGCAATATGTGTCAAAGTTGCTTGTATTTAGTTTTACTGCTTATATAAATTCTTCAATCTACTTAATCGGGAATGAATATAGATTTTGCATTTGTCTGAAGGTTTATGTTTCAGTTGGGCCGTAGCTATAAAAATTTCTGGTCTGACAGCCAGAGTGGGTCTTAGCTCGTCCTACCTCCAACGGTAGCAAGAACGTTTCTTGTACTATCGGAATACAGCTACCCTATATCATTTGAGATTTTAAAATCGATATTACTGTGAATTTAACACAGTGCGAAGATGGTAGATGTCAGTCGGACAGACGTGCCAGATGCAGAGAGCGAGTTTTGGTTACAGAAGAAATGGTAAGCCACAGGTGCTTCAGTTGGATAATTCTGTCAAGTGCACTCGTCAGCTTTGTTTGGCAGACGATGTATGTGAGGAGGCTGGAATGAAATGATCAATCTTTAAGTCTGGTGACTTAATGTTCCTTTACAACCCCCACATGTGTGAATATATCTTATATTTATGTGACGGGAAAATATTTTCATGTTAATTATGTTATTTTGCTCTATGTCTAGAGTAAACACGTAGTAAGAATTCGAATGCTAGACCTCTTTACCAGTTATATTAAAAATTGTATATAATATTTTTTGTAAAAAAAACATTTAATTTTAAAATTAAAATCACATCAATTATACATCTCCACTATCCTTAAAGAATTTCACTTTCATATCTACTTGTGAAGGTTCTTTGTCGACTTCTGAAGTTAAATGTGGCCCGCGATACTGCGTAAAGCAAGTGGTCGCCTGGTTATCTCACCCAACAAATTAGACTCGCCTGGTGAATCTGCCGTGGTTGATGACATTGTTTCTTCTTCAAATGACAAGTGGGACAGGTATGGTTCTAGTTCTCCCCGTCGTTATAAATAAGCAAAATTTTTATGATTGGTAAACCGGCTCCAATGCTGGAACATTGCTTTACAGCTGTACGTTTGTTTTTGTAGTTCGTGCTCTAGCACACATACTTATGTCACGATCATTAAACTATTTATCTTTTCTGGAATTCTTTCTTTTTTTTTGTAGAAGAATCTATCGGTGAATTCGTCGTCATCACATGCATCGTTACTAAGCTTAAAAACGACTGTGCAGTAGTTCTGCCGATGCAGGTGCAAGAAGTGCATTCTTTTGAGCACAAATATCTCAGCGAAGTAGCAGCCAGCTGCTCGGATTCCTCGTCAAGTATTGGTGTTTTGATCAATAGGAAAAATCTCCTAAACATTCCATAACGCGATCAGGTGCGTATTTAATGTTTATCGATGTATTTCTGTCGATAATTGTTATCAAAGAAATTATAGCCTACCATGGTTACTCACTTAAAAGTCGTTTTTACAATGCCTGTACGAACCATTTTATTATACGCTGGTGAGACCTGACGCACCTAGGAGTTGATGATTTTAGATGTTTACAGGCGTTGGAACATCGTTGTTGGGAGGCGTATCACATGTTGGTTAACAATAACAGTAACCAGCGTTGACATTCCTGTATGTATTTTGGGATGTGCCAACTGAATTGCTCATCGTTAAAAACAAATAAGGCTCCATCAACGGCATTATTTGGCTCGGCCACATTTTTGCTTATCTTCTTCTTTACTTTACTGCGGCTGACTCCTTTTGGAGGATAAGCCGGCTCCACATTTCATGGAGTTTCTTGGGAATTTGGTACAAGTGGTGTTTTGCTTATGCCCTCAATTCGATTGCTCAGCAGAGCCCTATACTCTCAACTAGCACCAGATTGGCGTAAGAAACAGGATAAACAGATACACATGTCAGAAACTCTTGAAGTCACTTAGATCCAATTTTGGTAATACAGTACCCACTCGTCGACGAGGATGAGATGCACTTGCGAATTATATTTCTTAGTTAGAAATCCTGCGCGATATGGCATAAAATCTAATTCAGTTGCGATCTTGTAGAATCATTTTTGTAACTTTCTTTTCTTAGTTGGGCAGAGTTAGCTGCGAGGTTTGGTTGTGTTTATGACTTGATACAGTGAAAGCCGCAAGAATGCTGCATTGCTGATTTTGCTTTGACTAATTGCTCAATTGACAATAGTTTCGTCGTGTAGAAGTTAAATTTCTCAAACTTGTGTGTGTTATTTTGATAAATATATTCACTGTTACTAGATCTTCTTTGTAATAAATCTCTAGAAATCTGTGTTCCTAATGTATTATTTTGTCGTTATTAAAATTTTTCTTCTTTTTTGTTATTCTTCTTGTATCCATAGGACAGTGAAACTTTAATTACTGGTGGCTTTTGTATTGTTGTGCTTGATGACCATGATGATTTTGTTTCCTTTTTTGTGTAGTATTTTCAAATTCTGTAACACACATATTTGCAATTTAAAGCTGTCTATATTTCTAATTATATATTGTGTCCTCAGTCTCTTCCTTTCTAGTTGTCCTTGAAGTTCACTGTATGCGATAAAATCAATTAGGCAATTATCGGCATTATATGGAAATATGTGTAGCTATTTCGTAATAATCCTACATTGAATTTCATCATATCATTGACAAGACCAAATACGATTTCGAATCGATTCATTGAAGCCACTTAGTTTGATCGGGGTTGATGTTTATTACACCGAATCGACCTTTCAGCATACCAGATTGAACACTGCTATTTTGTTAACATCATAAACTGATTCTTCACCGTTATATAACCATGAAAGTTATTATTCTGAGTTATGCTTGCGCTTTAAAAGGACACTTTGATTTTAAACCGGTTCTTAATGAGCACGTTACTACTAACTGCTCTCTATGCAGATTTTTTTGCTTTTCATTGTTTCATTTCAATAGAAGAAGCAAAAATCCCTTTTGATTAACCCATACCTGTGTACAATGATGGTGCTGAGTTAATAATATTTTGCGGATATAAACCCTTCGGGTCATATAGCGCGCACCCCGATAATCAAATTTCAATTTCCTCTCATCTTAATCGCGGTTGTGGTTTTTGCGATTGATAAATTTTTTTCCGATTTGAGTGTTGATTATTCTATTACACTCTTCATATTTACTACGGCTAATTTTGCGGAGAGTGTAACTTAATGAATCTACTCTTGGCATATTTTATTGTAAGTGCTGTACTGTAGCTATCGGAACTTGCGGCTACGTCGATCGGCGGGTCTAGTTAATTGCACCGCCAACGCTGAAACGTACACCTGTCTGGTACTATCCATGTGTCATTCTATCTAGTGGAATAAATCGAGCACGCTTTTTTCTGCAAGTTAATAGTTTGATGTGAATAGTGGCAAAAATAAGACAAGGTTTGTCATTGTATGGTTGAAGAATCTTTGGTAATTCGTGTCAAAACTAGATTTTTAGGCAGATGGTGCTCGTCACATGGGTAATTGACTAGTTATCCTCATTTGTAGGAGGCATATTTGTAATGTAATATACAGAAACTCATGACTAACGTGAATATATAGCAATGATTTTGCATGTATGAATATAATCTGAAGCAATTAGATACATACCGACTAAGAATCTAGAAACTGTATTGATATTGATAGACACGGATCGACTTTACATAAACTACTAAACTAATTTTTTATTTCGAAACTATGCCAGTTTGAGTTGGTGATTTGGTTTAGTTCACTAATGAGCAATTAACTTCTAAATTAGAGATGGAGCGGTTGATCAAAATATCAGTAAACGTTGTCTGAAAATTGAATATGCTGGACCTTGATGTTTGTTTAAGACAATATTTGCATCTTATTCATTTTTTGTATTCTTCTGTTTACTGGTTTTATTTTTAATCTTTAATAGGTATGTGATTTTAGCAGGATTTTAATAAGGCTTTCAATATAATTGAAATTATTAGCTTTTAATCGGTTCTAACGGTTTTTCAACTCATGTCGTTATGATGCTGTCCGCTTAATGAGAAAAGGTTCCACTAAAATAATTAAGCATAAGGATGGATTGCATGTTTTTTCTAAGTTTTCTTATCTCTTATTATCCCAATTTGACTATCGTCAGACCAGCACCACATAAATTTTATGTGCCAATGCAAGCAGCCAAACGTAGATGATACTTCCTCTATGGTTCACTCATCTGCCTTTGTTCGACAACCATCAACCGCTTATTCGCCGAACAGAAATATTGCGATGACACCCACGAAAAACAGATATTCTCACATTTACTTGCTTCAAATCACCTTATCCTGCAATAGCGTTAACTCTGTTGAGATTCGCAGTCCTGATGTGAAACTTGCACAACTGCCAGCGGCAAAGATTATCAACCAGCGTAACCATCAAATTGCCGTAACAACAAATGCAATGGCGGCGACAGCGGCCGCTATTGCCACTTCACAGATTCAGCTTTGGCAATTTTTGCTCGAGCTGTTGACAGACTGGCGACTCGAATTCTATCCACTGGATTAGCATTGATGGTGAGTTCAAGCTAAGTCAACCGGAACAGTGTAGCTGGCATGTGGGGCAGACGCAAAAATAAACCGACAATGAACTACGAGAAACTTTCGCGTGCTCTGCGCTACTACTATGATGGTGACATGATATCCAAGGCAAGTGTTTAGTTTCGTTGGTTTTCATGTGGATTAATTGGATGAGAAAAAGAAAATTTTTCTAATTTTTCAGCTTTTTCTAGTTTTTTTGTTGTTGGTGGTTTATCGTGTGTTGATTTGTGAGTGCGGGCATGTGCCTGTATGCGTATTGGGGTCATTCTTATTGTATGTTAGTAATATTTAGTTGTGTGTATTCATGGATTGGGTTACCGCCAGGCCTTCGTTTTGTTGTCTGTGCATTAGCACATGTTTTCCCTGGACGTTGTCTTACGTATCGCATAGTTAATGAGTTTATTTTGCTCACTAGTTTACAGTGCAGGTGTGCAAATTGAAATGTTGACTACAGAGACACATTTATTTTCTGTTACTTTTAATATTGACGATAGGGATTTCGTTTTATTTTCAATCCGATCGAATGCTTTTTGACGCTGGTCCAATGGTATTCAGAAACCACTGGATAAGTTAATTATGATGGCTTGTTTGATTCGTGGTCAGTCGAGAAAAATCATTATTTTTAGGCCGGGTTCTTGTTATTTTATATAAATTGCTTCCTATACGTATAATATAGATATTTAGACTGCTTCGTAAAAGCCTGAGAAATAAGTTAAATTGCCTATGCCCCGTTCAATATCTATGCTCCAGAATAGCTGATTTTCGCGATAGTACGAAGGCCTTTTAAAGTCAACTTCTGCGGTAAATGTTGCTTGGTTCTGTCGGTCAGTTGCTGCGTATGTCCAGTATATACACGCTGCCGAACAAACTTTAAAATTTGTAAACTACATAGGATTTTAAGGGAATTTTTAATTATTCAGTGGTATCAAACCTCTTGATACTTTGTGTATTAAATGTGATGTTAGTGGGGTAGATTCTCTTTAGTGAACCGATTTAACTGCTGTGTGCAATTATTTAGACCTGTAGGTTGTCTTTAAGTAGTAAGTGTAGGAAAATATTTTTGGTACCTTCTATGGTACGAATCAGACGTAGTCTAATGTTGGCATCTATGAACCGCTCAGTAGTTATTCATTAGGAAAAGCTTCCTCAGGTAGCCTAGTTTTCCTCAATCTTGTGTTCAGAGCAGTCTTCTTTGATTCGGTTTGCTAGTTTATGAAGTAGATTTTCTTTGTGAGATTTGGCACACTGTTGTATTGCCAGTTGAAAGTAGATTTTCTATGTACTGCTAGTGTCAGAATCGTATAGTATATTGTTTAGGAATATAAAATAGTGTATGGTTGTGTGGATAATGGCCGCAAGGTTGTGATCTTGAGGTAAAGACATGTCCCATTGTAAACGTACATTTATCCGTATACACAAACATTGTGTAATGTAGAAAAGTCAATTCAACTAGTAGACCGGTTTCGTGCTTTTGGGAACTCTTCACGTACTGTCCATAATTTACTGCGGATAGAGGGCGAACCTAGACATGTTTGCTTCGGAGTCTGTTCAATTAATTGTTGAGAATGAATAAATGAGAACTAGTTTGATTTTCAGTTTGAATTTATATTTCTTTCCTGACGTCATACGATTATTAGTTGTGCTTACTGGAGATACATCAGTAAGAGCCGATAGTACTCCCTCTACCACCCATATATTTGGTCAAGGAATGTGGGACAATTGGACAATACAATCTCTTTTTTTAAATCAAGTTTGCGAGCTTGAAGTATACACCAATACCATTGTATTTAATCAGTCGTCGACGACTTGTTAAATACAATGGGATTAGTGTTTACTTCAAGCTCGCAAACTTGATTTAAAGAATTTTTACCACCACTCGCGCAATCAATTATTGTTAAATACAATCTCCTATACGAATGTGTATTCAAGCAATCGTAGAGTTAACTTAATATAAAGTCTTCAACAGTGCAACTTAAAAATCAACTTACTATATATAATATATACTGAGCCTGTAAATGGTACCATCACTATGCGTGCTGTGTCAGTGCATGGCACCAACACAATGAATATCAAAATATGCTAAATTTCACAAAAATTGAGAATTACAACTACTTCGGAACACCTGTTACTCGCGCAAAGGCATAGATTTTGGCTTTGCTGACATTGTTTTTTTCTCCTGGTCCTATTTCGGCTAATTTGTTACCAGGTGCGCAACGCGTAATGCACAAGAACTTATAATTTAATTAGGACAAATCCGACCTGGTTAGTAAGTTTTATTTGCTTTTTTACACAATAGTTATTTTACATCAAAACATATTTATCATTAGTTCAATCCAAAAGCTGAAAGTGCAATTAATTTGATAGAAATTAATCTTGTCATTGTTGGTTCGTATTCATAAAAAATTCGACTGAATTATCAGTGACCTCTATGTAACGTGAACTTTACCAATAATAGCGGTGTACAACCATCCTACAAATAAAGAAATGACTTTTAAATATGGCGGATAATTTGCGACTGCTTAAGGATAATTTGGTTTATGGAAATTCAAAAAAGATAGTGCCTCGGGCATTTGATGCGCATTAGAAATAAGTGCGAGACAATTTAGGAGACTAAACGAAATCTAAATCAGTCACCTCCTCAAGAAGTGTTCTCTTATAGCTCGCAAATAACTATGCACCTTTCATAGTTATGCGATGGGGGAATGGCTTTTTAAATTCTTATGAATATCTGTCTAAAATAATGATGATGAACTGCCAAAAACTCTCCAGGCCCAATGTTAACAGGGATTGAACAAGTGGTTATTTAGTTAAACGTAAAAAATGAAGATATGATGAATTTTGGACATATGATCCCTCTGTAGAAGTTTTTACAAATGAATCACTAAATTTTAGTTTTGGTAATATTGAGGCTAATTCCTTTTTATATTGCCAGTTGACACGGATGCATAATTTTAATCTTAATTGATATTGGACTTCGAGCTCGAAGACCGGGGGGCTGACTTTAGCTTTATCGACAATGATATTTTGGACATTTCTATTAATAAAAAACATTAAATAATGATGCTCCAGTCAATTTTGGCGATGCTTTTTTAGTTTTGCTATATAACATGCAGTATCTCCAGGGGGAATGAAAAGGAAGGCAAATATTGCCTCTACATCCTTGTTTGTTCTATGTAAACTTTATGTTTTGGTGAACAGTTGCTTATGCGTATTTAAATGGATGGCGTATTAAGTAACTCGCCGCGCTGCTCGTAGCTAGGTGATTTTCTTATAATTTAGTTAATTGACACGTTGCTTCCTAATTGTTTTACTCCAGAGCCTTACACTGTTAACAAAAATAATGTATTTAATGATGCCGATATTGTTGGTGATGAAGATAATCATAATCTTAGGTTTGCCACGCCGTAGTTTGCCGAGAACTGCAATCCAGGTAAACCAGCAATTTTATACTCAGGTACTTATTCGCGACATAGTCCACTTAACACTTCACGGCACCTTCAATGATAAAGCGTAGGTTTCTCCTTATAGATGCTTCCGGAACACACCCTGCTAAGATTTTTTTTATACATTTATGCATGCATGCATGTATGTATGTATGTACATATTGATTGTCAAATTGTTTGTGTGATGTGCTTTCCATTGAAAAAGACT
>JAQBSW010013317.1:5000-14258 GCA_029291075.1 Eudiplozoon nipponicum | reverse complement strand
GTTAGCCTTTCCTTTAAGTGGATCCCATATGACATACCTTTAGGCATAATTTCCAACTAATGACGACCAATCTCTCATTATGGAACACACACCATAGATTGAATTGTACATTTGTCGTCAACGCCCGTGCAACCAATGTTCGCCTAATTATGGAATTCTAATAGGAGTTCAGCTTCTTTATCAAATGATCATTATTCCGTAAGCGGCGTCATTAAAAGACCAATTATATAGGAAATGATCTCAAATATTGGTTTCTACATCAATGTGGATCCTCCAAAAGCCGGTTATCGTTGCGAAAAGAAAAAGTGAAATTTCACAAGATACATTGATATGGACATTTTTCATGAACGACAAAACATGAAATAACACAAGGTGCCTAGTAAATACAGCAGAACGCGTACTCCGAACATCTGGAATGCTACAATGGGCAAAGGTAACAAGTGTTGCCCATCCATCCCAGGCAACTGTTTACAACCTGTTTTATGAAGATTTTCTATGTGTGACTGTAGCAGTAGTCACCTTTGAGGCCGAGAACGCTCTAATGGTCCTATCATGGTTGACATTAATAGAACATAAATTCCTCGCAGACGTGCACGAATTTAGATTAAGCCGTTAGGACAATGATGGGAGTAGCATTCGAGCCGTGAAAATATGTTTAACACATTGCGTAATTAAATTTAAATTTCCATCGAATTTAAATGCTAAAGGTAGATCTTTTAAACATGAGCTTACTTTGAATATAATGAATACATTGATTAGCGTTTTAGAACAACGCAGATATGAACTAATCAGAGAGAAAACTAAAATAAGATCTTTGTTACTTTCCTTTTTGCTCGCGGATGACTTTAACTGTATAGAGGATTTTAATGATGGCACAGGTAAATGAGAATTAAAAAAGGTTCAGGTCAGGTATGATAGAGAGTTAGGAAATTTGGGCATCTATGGACAGACCAGAGCTAAGAGGTGTCCTGCTGTAACTAATCGAGTGTTAAATCTTTCTAAAATAATTCTTAATGAGAATCAGCTAGAAATTCTCAATCGTGGTCTGAATACAGCTATCCAAATTGAGAATCAGCAAAAAATGAGATAATAACTGAGGCTGTTAAAACAGCACAATTCCTCTCAGACAAGGATAAAGTTATGTTTGAAATAGACGTAGCCGCAGCTATGCTAACGTGCGAAGATGCAAAATATAAACCAAATTATGCAATAAAAAGTCTCAGGAAAGAATAAATAGCAACTAGTGTGATATGCTTGAAAGTAGACAAAGGAGGAGCGGCGTTTCTGATGAGTCAATCTGACTATAATGCTAAAATGTATGAACAACTAGACAATATAGAGGTATACACTAAAAATAATAAAGATCCTTCGGATAAGCTACTAGGAGAAGTTAAATTATTGGTCAATAACACGATTGCTGAAGAAGAATTAGATCAAGTGCATGGCAACACCCTCATACAAATAGATACAGTCGCTACCAGAGTGTACGGTTTAGTAAAGATACATAAATTAGGCAACCCCTTGAGAATTATTCTTAATGTCCAACACTCACCAACATATAAAATGTTTAAATTTCTATGCCATAGAATAAGGAAATATTTGTACTCCTTAGATCATAAATTGATGAATTCATACCATTTGGTTGAGATTGTCGATAAATGTGAGCTAAATGAAAACGATAGCTTGGTGAGTTTAAATGTGGTGTCGATGTACACCAATATACCAGCACCCAAAGCATTAGACAATGTTCAGCGTTTTCTGGTTGATCATCCAGTAATATAAGAAGGAAGAAAATGAATATGCGAAATGTCATGGAGATGATGGACTTATGTATGTCCTCCACTTAATTTAAATTTAGGAATGCAATTTATAAGCAGATTGGAGGTGTTCCAATGTGACAACCACTGTCAATTCCAATAGATAATATCTTCATGCATTACCCAGAGAAAACCCTCTTAGACATAACACCCCTAAATACAAAATTGTACATTCGATATTTGGATGATATATTAGTTATTTTGGATCACGGGGAGGATCAACTGATAAATTTATTAAATATAGAAAATCAGGTGAGCGAGCTGAAATTTACAATTGAAAATGAATCATGTGGCGAATTACCATTTCTGGATGTGAAGTTAATTGGAAATGGTATAAAACTAGAACGGGATGTTTATAGGTAGGATACTTACTCAGGTATCCTTCTTAATTTCAATTCAAATCACCCATATAGAATGAAAATCGGTATCTTAAAATCGATGATAATAAGAAGCTTAAGATTAACAGATAAAAAACATAGGGAGATTGAATTAGGTAGACTGCGAGAAATATTCAGTGCTAATGGGTATCCTCTAAAGTTAATTGAAGCCACTATAATGAGCGTTATAAGTAAATTTAATCATGACTGGAAGTACGTGAAGTCAAATAAAACAAAAGATGATCGGAGGGTAATGGTAATACCTGACTCTAAACTAAGTAGGAAAATCAAAAGGGTAGCATCTAAATACAATATACGTACTATTTTAAAACAGACCGTTACCCTAGGTATTAAACTGCCCAACCAAAAGGAGAAAATAGAACCATTAGACACATCAGGAGTATATGAAATTCCATGTAACGACTGTAACCTGATGTATGTAGGTGAAACCATGCGTCCAATTAGGGTAAGAAGAGGGGAACATAAAACCGCATGCAAGTATGGCCATGTTAATAGATCGGATCTTGCACGCCATACAGTAGAGACAGGACACTCAATTAATTGGGATGGGTGTAGACGTATATCAATTTGTGGCCGTAGCAGATCGACTAGATTGATTAGAGAATCCATAGAAATTAAATCGAGAAATGATATCATGAATGAAACAGCCGTAGAAAAATCACTAGGTCCTATTTGGCATGCAGCATTAAATAATGGTAGGAAACTAAGATTGCACTAATCTGAATTAGAAACTCGCTCAAGTAAAAGAATAAGAACACTGGACTGATATTAACTGGAGGGTGAGTAATTCAATATCTCCTAATTTATTATCTGATTGTTTTATAATTTCATCCTTGATTACTTGTTATCTTATTTTATCTATTATCTTACGTTCTGTTGTTAATGTAGCGCCTTTAACAAACATTTATCTATGCATAATAGGAAGGTTTATTTTTTTAAAGAAAATTTTCTTTGCACTATTGCTAGTATCTATCTTTATCAGGCAAGTTTTTAATTTCTTTTACGAACCTTTTAATTCAATTTTCTGCCCTATCGAAACACTTTATCCGTTTCTAATTTAATTTTGCTAACTCTATATTATTTACTGTTTTCATAATATCTTGCCCCCTCCTCACCGGAATGCCACTCGTAATTACTTCAATTAGGAAAGCACGTGTAAAAATAGGTCTGACGTGTGAATTTAGGAAATGACAGTTATCATTTTGGTTTCACTTGAATGACTGTTAAACGTGCCTGTAATTACATGTAACACATTACTTCTCAGTCTTAAGTAAACGCTCACGCACTACACGCCAACATACAGACTTTATATACGCTTTTCCAGCGAGTAATCAGATGTTGCTAAATCGCTATAATTTCACTGGGATGAGTGTACACGTGCAGTAATTGATTACTCCTCAAATCAAAACAAACGATAACACATGCACACAGTCATGACGTACGCTTATCTAGTGAATCTGTCATTATCATTAAATCACTGTAATCTCATTGCGAAGAGTGTTTACATCCAGACATATACACAAACCAAGTTATGCTTAAGAGATCTAGCAAAAAGTATAAATGTGGCAGTTTAAACTAATATTTTCACTTGACATATTGATTGTCAACTTAGTGGGTGATGTGCTTGCCATTGAAAAAGATATCGCCATCAGGATGTCGAAATATCTGGCAAAATCATGATGACAGTGGATTCAAACAATTCGGTACGCAATCCGAAAATCAGGTAAATAATCTATTCCCTGTCGCACAACATGTTTCTTTTAAACTAACTGTCACTATTTTCGCTCACTCACACATAGTATTAATCTTGATTTGTACTTTGATCATTCAAATTATCGAACCAGACGGCCTTCGTTGTAAGAGTTGTATTATTATTAAATATTAATGAATTAATATTTATTGAATAACTCATTTAATTATGGAATATTTAATTTTATAATCTAAATTAAAATTTCAGCTCTACTAAATTATTATAACAATGAATCATTAATTCACGTTCTGTCGTGTATATTTATGTTATATAAAAGTCCATGCATTAAAATAAGTTGAAAATATGTGGTTTGAATAAAAATAATAATTATAATGGAGTTGTATAGAGGTTTTGTTTGTCACATTTTTGTGAGCTATCTTGATAAATATACTCCTAGTAACTAGGTACTCTCTTTCTTTCTGTCTATCTCTCGTAAATCTCACTCATAATTTGTGTCTAAATTAGTGATTTTATTGTTATTAATATCTTTTTGTTTTGCTTCTTATGGTTAGATGAAAGTGAAAACCCTGAGTCCATTTTTACAACAAATTTACGTCATGGGTTTGACACACTGTTGAAATGTAAATATATCGTAAAACTTCAATTGAATTGCTACTTGAGGCAACATTTTTCAGTACACGTAATAACATATTAAACAATAACATTTTCATGAATAAAGTAGTTATAAGTGATTTTAAATTCAATGATTACCTAGCCACTAAATTTTAACTCATTTAAAACATTATTCTTCTAACCAGACAAAAACAATATTTTGACACTGTCTTCAATGAAGATGAAATTGTAACATTTATTACACACTACAAGCTCAAGACCAAGAACAACATATTATCACAAGAAAAATCAATGCTGTTGCATTTAGAGATTCCTTAAAATATCTTGGACGTACATAATTGCTACTGTTTAAACAAATCAGCAACATGTATAACACTTACTGAAATAAACCAAAATCAAACTATATCTACCACATAAAATATGATTCCACATTCTTCTACCAAATATATAGTGGTTAAAGGGCGTAATACCGGCTCCTACTGATGAGTCGCCAGTAAGCACGAAACCAATGTGCATGAGATTATACTTTCCGTTCATGCTGCCTTTGGTTTATCCTTCTGGTCACAACTGAACTAATTTGTTACTAGGTTCGCAAAACCTAATACATACTTGCATATATATTAGTTCTTCGCAACAAACAGTATTTAACTGTAATATATTGAATTGAATGATGTCATGCTTACCGCGAAATGTGATAACTGATATCGATGAAGGCCAGAGTGTATGGTTTAACTGGAGTAACAGGTGTTCGGAAATTGTTGTAATTCTCAATTTGGGTGAACTTTAGCATAAATTTATATCCATCAGGTTGGTATCATGTACCGACTCGGAAACCATAGTGTTAGTATCCGGTACTCATCGATTTCAAAAAAGGTATCAGTTACTAACACAATAGCCATAGTGTTAGTATCCTTTACAGACTCGGTATATATATTATATAGTGTGAGTTAGCATTGAAGTCGTATTGTCGTTGACTTCAGATTATGTTAGCTTCACTATTACAGGTTTACACATTCGTCTAGGAGATTGTACCGTCCTATTATTCCACATTCTTCTACCAAATATATAGTGGTTAAAGGGCGTAATACCGGCTCCTACTGATGAGTCGCCAGTAAGCACGAAACGAATGTGCATGAGATTATACTTTCCGTTCATGCTGCCTTTGGTTTATCCTTCTGGTCACAACTGAACTAATTTGTTACTAGGTTCGCAAAACCTAATACATACTTGCATATATATTAGTTCTTCGCAACAAACAGTATTTAACTGTAATATATTGAATTGAATGATGTCATGCTTACCGCGAAATGTGATAACTGATATCGATGAAGGCCAGAGTGTATGGTTTAACTGGAGTAACAGGTGTTCGGAAATTGTTGTAATTCTCAATTTGGGTGAACTTTAGCATAAATTTATATCCATCAGGTTGGTATCATGTACCGACTCGGAAACCATAGTGTTAGTATCCGGTACTCATCGATTTCAAAAAAGGTATCAGTTACTAACACAATGGCCATAGTGTTAGTATCCTTTACAGACTCGGTATATATATTATATAGTGTGAGTTAGCATTGAAGTCGTATTGTCGTTGACTTCAGATTATGTTAGCTTCACTATTACAGGTTTACACATTCGTCTAGGAGATTGTACCGTCCTATTATTCCACATTCTTCTACCAAATATATAGTGGTTAAAGGGCGTAATACCGGCTCCTACTGATGAGTCGCCAGTAAGCACGAAACGAATGTGCATGAGATTATACTTTCCGTTCATGCTGCCTTTGGTTTATCCTTCTGGTCACATCTGAACTAATTTGTTACTAGGTTCGCAAAACCTAATACATACTTGCATATATATTAGTTCTTCGCAACAAACAGTATTTAAATGTAATGAGATTAGTTCTCAGTTTTAAGTAAACGCTCACGCACATACACAAAAACATGCTTATCCAGTGAATATTCAGATGTTGCAAATCGCTGTAATTTCACTGGGATCGAGTGTACACGTGCATTTATTGCATTACTCTTCAATCCAAAACAACGAGAATCATACACACAGGCATGACGTACGCTTATCTAATGAGTTGCCAGTAATTGTCATTAAATCACTGTAATCTCATTGCGAAGAATGTATACATGCAGACATATACACAAACCAAATTGAATTCACTTTCAAAGCATTTTAAATTAAAAAAACAAGTTATGCTTAAGAGATCTAACAACAAGTATAAATGGGGCAGTTTAAACTAATATTTCCACTTGACATACTGATTGTCAACTTAGTGTGTGATGTGCGTCCCATTGAAAAAGATATCCGTACATGGATATCGAAATATATGGAAAAATCATGATGACAGTGGATTCAAACATTTCGGTACGCAATCCGAAAATCAGGTAAAATATGAGATACATATTTGTATTTAGTTTGACTAAATAAACGCGCTTTATGCGAACAAATTCCTATAAATAATTGTTTAAAAATAGAACACTTGTGTTTGGAAAATTGAATTCTGACGGATGTAAATGATGTCCCATGCCAGGAAATAGTCACTCAGTTAAAAAAGGCTCAGTTGTGTACACACCAATTAAAGCATTATTTGTGCGAAAAGAAAGAGCAACAGTGCATCGGTTTAGCTGAAATCTATACGAACAGAATTGATGGCTTTTTGTCATGAAACGTTCATCATCATCATCATCATTTCCAGCCACACAAAAGTCAAGTGACTAATGTTTCACTGCCATATAACCATAAGGAGTGAAAAAAAGTATATAAGTGAATTTAGATAAATTATTATTGAGATTTACGAGAGAGGGGAGAGGGTAGAGAGAGAAGGAAAACCTTGCCACTATGAGTAAATTTATCAGGATAGCTCACAGAAATGAGAGCAACACCGTTATTATGGCCAAGTTAGCATTCTGGCAAGGCGACATCAGCAACACAGCTTCCTTGCGGATTTCACCGTATCACGTCATAAACAAACCGAACCTCGCAGCTAACTTTGCCCTACTAAGAAAAGAAAGTTACGAAGATGATTCTACTAGACATCTGCAACAAGATCGCCACCGAGCTCGATTCGCTGCCATATCGCTAAGGGTTTCTAACCAAGAACTGTGATGTGCACGAGGACCCCAGGGACGTCCCATCAATGAACACCTCATCGAGATATTGCAGTCACGATTGTATTGGCCTGGCATGTCCAAAATTTTTTAGCTATTGTCAACACAACACTATATGCCAGCGTTTTAATCCATGCGACTGCACGAAACCAATTTCTGTATATTGACCTGGCAGGTCCACTATGGATGGCTCGTGGCGGAGTAACCTATGTGTTTAACACGGTCATGTTTGTACCAATGAAGAAAATTACAATAGAGAAGATTACAAAGTGCATAAAAGAGATCTGGCTCAGTCGATTAAGTGCACCACAAGTTGTTGTTACCGACTAAAATGCGCAGTTTGAGTCAAGAAAATTTAATCAGTAGCGCAAGGACCTTAATATAGGCCAATCCTGCGCAGCCATTACCATCCGCAGGCTAACACGACGGCTAAGCGAGCACACCGAACGATCATCACTATTATGCACAGCCATGCAAAAGTCATTAATAACTAACGTTTTACCGCCATAAAATCATAAGTGAAATAAAAAAACAAGAAAATTTTTATAAAAAAACGACAAGGATAATAATTTAGGCATACTAATTATTAGTGAAATTTACAAGAGAGAGAGAGAGAGAGTAACAATTTACAATGATTATATATATAAATATCATTCATACACGTGAGGCAAACTAAACATCGACACAACACTATTATTGTCAAGTCGGCATTAAGGCAAAGGCGAAATCAGCAAGAATGCTTCCTTGCAGGTTTCATCGTATCACGTCATTAAAGAAACGAACTCCGAAACTAACTCTGCTCTACTAAGAAAAGAAAGGTACGACGATGATTCTATTAGAAATCTGCAAAAAGATCGCCACTGAGCTCGATAAGATACCATACAGCACAGGGTTTCTAACCAAAAACTATGATGCGCAAGTTTACTACATCCTAACAGATAAGTGGGTTCAATACTACTAAATTTGGATTTAATTTAAACTGTATCTGCCATGTCAGAATCTGCCAACCTAGTTTTTTACGCCAATCTGGCGCTGAATGTCAGAACAGAGTAAACGAATTGACGGGATACGCAAAACGTAACCGAGCCAACGAAGTTGATAGAGCCTAATTTGTTTTTTCTAAAAAGGAGCACTTGTTGGCCGATACAAAAATAAGTCTACGGATGTCAGCGTTGGTTATTCTTTTTCAACAACTGCATTCAGAACGTGTTGAAGAGTGTTTATGATAATAGCATCTGTTATACAATTAAACAAAATACATACATACAAATACACATATACCCATGCATACATGCACACAAATATATGCATACATGGATACATAGATACGGACGCCCCCGTGACCCATGTATCATGTCTAGCGGAGTACGTAAACGATGAAATTTTATGGATCTCTACATAACAGTTTCGGCCTCTGGTGTGACAATTACATATAAACTTTGAAGTTTATAAATCATGTTTTCCGTAGAAGATATTTTGCAACCTTCAAGACGCGCTAATTTATAGGCAAAACAAAATTACAAATCTGATTTGACTGAATAGCCAGTCACTTAGAAAACATATTAATAATAACAACCTATTTACACGACCGGGGGTATTTACAA
>JAQBSW010013316.1:0-14259 GCA_029291075.1 Eudiplozoon nipponicum | reverse complement strand
TTTATATAATCGAAGAATGAGTATTAAAGTAAACGATTTGATATCTAAATCGAAAAGGGTAACAAGTGGAGTTCCACAGGGATCAAGTTTGGGGCCAATTTTATTTAAAATTGTATTTGCACATTTGGAAAATAAGATCCCTAACGGTCGAGTTTGCAAATTCGCTGATGATTTGAAAATAATCTTTTCAATTGATCCAAATAATGTCGAATTCTCCAA
Organism: Eudiplozoon nipponicum; assembly: GCA_029291075.1. Lineage (NCBI taxonomy): Eukaryota > Metazoa > Platyhelminthes > Monogenea > Mazocraeidea > Diplozoidae > Eudiplozoon > Eudiplozoon nipponicum. Next base: position 14,040 of record JAQBSW010013316.1, on the reverse strand, counting down.
AAATAATGTGACACTAGATTTGTATGATTTAAGTAGACATTTGTTAACACTAGGGCTGAGAATAAACAGTAAAAGACGAGAGCTTTAAAAATAGGTAACAGAACAGAATTTAATTATGTTTATTTTCATGATGCTGAGATTAATGATGTTTTTGAGATTAAACTTATGCAAGAAATTAAGGATTTAGGCATAACTATTCATTGTACGGCTTCTGCTGAGAGACATATTGAAAGGATAGTAGGCAGTGCCCAGAACAGATGGGCATTAATAAATAGAAATATTATATCGCATGAAATAAAATTTAAAATGTTTATAATATGGATTAGACCGATACTAGAATATGCTGCCGCTACTTGGAATCCCTTAACAAAGGGTTTGTCTAATAAGATAGAAGCTGTACAAAGAAAAGTTGTGAAACAAATTAGTCCTATCTCCTGCACTATATACGCCACTAGATTACAGTTTGTATCACTGCATCCTTTATGGTTTCGGAGAATGTGCTATTGCATAAAAGCTTTCCATTCGAACCAGTGGTCTGGTGCCTATATGAATCCCATAAGAAAGAGTCATGAAATTGAAACTAGATCTGATCATTTTGCAATATCTCCACCATTGGTGGGGAATGTTGCGAGCAAGTTATTCTCCTTTTCAAATATTTACAAAATTTACAATCAATTGCCAAAGGGGCTTAGAGAAACGCCTCCAACTAAAATGTCTTTTAAATTTTTATCTACCGAACTAGAAAAAGTGTTCAATCCTGCTGATATTTTTAATTTTGATTATGATAATACTTTCTCATGGTTAAATAAAAGACAGGATTAATTGTTTTTCAGCAACATAATTTCTCGAGATTCTATTTTCAAATTTTGTATTATTAAAACTGAAATGTTATGCATTATATCATCTTGTTAATCAACAATGCACACAATCAATTATTAGTCATGGTTCCCTTTTTTTACAAATGTTATACTCGAATTATAACTTAAATTTTCCTAATTTTGATGAAGAATCTATCACTGTTTACAGCTGAACTTTTTGATGCTGATAAATTGTACTGTACAACTAATTGCACATATATATGTGATGTGATATCTTTTTATATTCTACATTTTCTAATTTTATTATTTGATGGAACATGTGTGGTTTGAATCCAAATAAAGATATTCTATTATATTCTATTCTATTCTAAAAAAAAGTTTGATTCCACGGCCGAGGTTTCTCTAGGTGTTCTATTCACAACAGCTATGGGGAGCCTATTCATACTTATGGTTGCCGGCATCGCACTCTCATTATAAGTTTACGACGTAAATTTTCTCACAAATTTGTTGTTGCCAAGATTTTACACAACATGATATTCCTTGAAATCCTGTTGAAATATCGGGTCATTGTTGACCGTGCTAATCAAAATATCATCGACGCCTGCACCGGACTTGAGCAAAGAAAAGCCTACCACCACATTCCGGTAACACCAAAATATATTGAAAAAAACTTCGATCATCACATCTTTTGCTCTTTTGATTGATTTCCATATATTTAATGTGGTTGGATCCTCGATAGTCAGTTTGACGTCGTTCCCTGTTGATGATCATGGAAGTTCAAAAACATCTGTGCGTTGTGGCTGGCGGCAGCTTTGCTAAGTTGTTCGACGACTGGTTAAATACAATGAGATTGCGGTTTATTTCAAGCTCGCAAACTTGACTTTAAAAATTTTAACCACCACCCGCGAAATCAATTATTGTTAAATTGTCTAGTCTATATATTTATATGTGGCGCAAGCTGTAAACAGTTAATGTTCGTGACTGCATAGAAATTGTGCAGCCGATAATTCTAGTCAAGTTCAATGTATGCGAGACTGCTAGATGTGAGAGCCGCATATCTAACTTTGATTTCCATATATATTCAATGATGATTGATCCTCGATAGTCAGTTTTCCGTCGTACTCTGGGGATGATCATGGCAGGTCAAAACGCGTCAGTGCGTTGCGCCTGGCAGAAGTTTTGTTACGTTGTTCGACTACTGGTTAAATACAATGAGATAAGGGTTTAGTTCAAGTACACGAACTTGATTTAAGATTTGTTACCATCACCCGCGCAATAGATTAATGTTAAATTGCATTGCCTATTTATGCATATGTGGCGAAAGCTGCAAGCAGTTAATGTTCGCGACTGCATAGAGATTGTTCAGCCGATATTTCCAGTCAAGCTCAATGTATGCTAGACTACTAAAGGTGAGAGCCGATATCTAACATTTTTTTTTTTTTTTTTTTTTTTTTTTTTTTTTTTTTTTTTTTTTTTTTTTTTTTTTTTTTTTTTTTTTTTTTTTTTTTTTTTTTTTTTTTTTTTTTTTTTTTACTATCGAGGATCAAACTGAGTATATGTCAAAGTTAGATATGTGGCTCTCACCCTAGCAGCCTCGCAATAAATTGAATTAACTGAAACAGTCATTGCACAATATCTATAAATTTTGAACATTGAACTGCTTCCAGGGTTCGTCATATATATATATATATATATGTATATATCCAGTCATGCAATGGTGACTTAGATGGAAAGCGTATCTACATTGATTTGCGTTATATTGAATGTCGTTGGATCCTGCTATAGCCAGTTTGACGTTGTACTCTGATGATGATCATGGAAGGTCGAACAGGCCAGGCGCTGCGGCTATGGTATGAGCAAGTTGTTCGACGACTGGTTAAATAAATGGGATTGGTGTTTACTTCAAGCTCGCAAACTTGACTTAAAGTATTATTACTACCACCCGCGCAATCAATTTTTGTTAAATTGTATTGCCTATGTATGTATATGTGGAGAAACCTGCAAACTGTTAATGTTCGTGACTGCATAGAAATTGTGCGGCCGACATTTCCAGTCAAGTTCAATGTATGCCGGACAGCTAGAAGTGTGAGCAGTATATCTAGTTTTTATTTCTATATATTAAATGTGGTTTGATCCTCGATATTCAGTTTGCCGTCCTACTCTGATGATTTTCATGGAAAGTCGTAAAGCGTCAGTGCGTTGCGCCTGGCGGTAGTTTTGTTAAGTTGTTCGACGACTGGTTAAATACAATGAGATTGCGGTTTATTTCAAGCTCGCAAACTTGACTTTAAAAATTTTAACCACCACCCGCGAAATCAATTATTGTTAAATTGTCTAGTCTATATATTTATATGTGGCGCAAGCTGTAAACAGTTAATGTTCGTGACTGCATAGAAATTGTGCAGCCGATAATTCTAGTCAAGTTCAATGTATGCGAGACTGCTAGATGTGAGAGCCGCATATCTAACTTTGATTTCCATATATATTCAATGATGATTGATCCTCGATAGTCAGTTTTCCGTCGTACTCTGGGGATGATCATGGCAGGTCAAAACGCGTCAGTGCGTTGCGCCTGGCAGAAGTTTTGTTACGTTGTTCGACTACTGGTTAAATACAATGAGATAAGGGTTTAGTTCAAGTACACGAACTTGATTTAAGATTTGTTACCATCACCCGCGCAATAGATTAATGTTAAATTGCATTGCCTATTTATGCATATGTGGCGAAAGCTGCAAGCAGTTAATGTTCGTGACTGCATAGAGATTGTTCAGCCGATATTTCCAGTCAAGCTCAATGTATGCTAGACTACTAAAGGTGAGAGCCGATATCTAACATTTATTTCCATGTATATTAAATGCGGTTTGATCCTCGATAATCAGTTTGACGTCGTAATCTGAAGATGATCATGGCAGGTCGAAAGGCGTGAGCGCGTTGCGACTTGCATTAATTTTATTATGTTGTTCAACGACTGATTAAATACAATGTGATTGGTGTTTAATTTAAGCACGCATGCTTGATTTGAAGGATTATTACCACCACCCGCGCAATCAATTATTGCTAAATTGTATTGCCTATATCTGATTATGTTGCGAAATCTGCAAACAATTACTTTTTGTGACTGCATAGAAATTTGTCAGCCTATATTTCCAGTCAAGTTCAATGTACGCGAGACTTCTACATGTGAGAGCCGCATATCTTACATTGATTTGCATATCTATTTAGTGCGCCTTGATCCTCGATAGTAAATTTGCTTTCGTACTCTGATGATGAACATGGAAGGTCGAAACGTGTCAGTGCGTTGGGGCTGGCGGTAGTTTTGTTATGTTTTTCGACGACTGGTTAAATACAATGGGTTTGCTGTTAACTTCAAGCTCGCAAACGTGACTTAAATAATTATTGCTACCTTTCGTGCAATCAATTATTGTTAAATTTTATTGCCTATGTATGTATATGTGGCGAAAGCTGCAAACAGTTAGTGTTTGTGAGTGCATATAAGTTGTGCAGCCGACATTTTCAGTCAAGATCAATGTATGCAAGGCTGTGAGATGTGAGGGCCGCATATCTAACTTTGATTTCATAATATATTCAATGTGGGCTGATCCTCGATATTCAGTTTTCCGTCGTACTCTGAGGATGATCATGGAATGTCGAAACGCGTCAGTGCGTTGCGGCTGGCGGTAGTTTTGGGATGTCTTTCGACGACTGTTTAAATACACTGGGATCGGTGTTTACTTCAGACTCGCAAATGTGACTTAAATATTTGTTACCATCACCAGTGCAATGAATTATTTTTAAATTGTATTGCCTGTATATTTATATGTGGCGAAATCTGCATGCAGTTAATGTTAATGACTGCATAAAAATTATGCAACCGGAATTTCGTGTCAAGTTCAATGTATGCCAGACTGCTAGAAGTGAGAGCCGCATATCTAAATATGATTTTATTAGATATTCAATGCGGGTTAGTCCTCATTAGTCAGTTTGCCGTCGTACTCTGATGATGATCATGGAAGATCGAAACGAGTCGGTTTGTTGCGGCTGGTGATAATTTTGTTATTTTGTTCGTCGACTGGTTAAATTCAATAGGATTTGTGTTTAATTCGAGATCGCAAACTTGGCTTAAATAATTATTACCACCACCCGCACAATCAATTATTGCTTAATTGTACTGCCTATATACGTATATGTGACGAAATCTGCAAAAAGTTAGTTTTCGTAACTGCATAGAAATTGCGCAGCCGACAATTCCAGTCATGTTCAATGTATGCGAGATTGCTAGAGGTGAGAGCCGCACATCTAACATTGATTTCCATATATTTAATGTGGTTGGATCCTCGATAGTCAGTTTGACGTCGTTCCCTGTTGATGATCATGGAAGTTCAAAAACATCTGTGCGTTGTGGCTGGCGGCAGCTTTGCTAAGTTGTTCGAAGACTGTTTAAATACATTGGGATTAGTGTTTACTTCAAGCTCGCAAACTTGAATTAAATAATTATTACCACGACACGCGCAATTAATTATTGTTAAATTGTATTGCCTATATATGTATATGTGGCGAAAGCTCCAAACAGTTAATGTTCGTGACTGAATAGAAATTGTGCGGCCGACATTTCCAGTCAAGTTCAATGTATGCGAGATTGCTAGAAGTGAGAGCCGCATATCTAATTTTGATTTCCATATATATTCAATGCGGTTTGACCCTCGATAATCATTTTGCCGTCGTACTCTGATGATGATCATGGAAGGTCGAAGCGTGTCATTGAATTAGGGCTGGTGGTAGTTTTGTTATGTTGTTCGACGACTGGTTAAATTAAACGGGATTGGTATTTATTTCAAGCTCGCAAACTTGACTAAAAGAATTATTACCACCACCCGCTCAATCAATTGTTGTTAAATTGTATTGCCTATATATGTATATGTGGCGAAAGCTACAAACAGTTAATGTTCGTGACTGCATAGAAATTGTTCAGCCGACATTTCTTGTCAAGTTCAATGTATGCGAGACTGCTAATTATGAGATTCACATATCTAAGTTTGATTTTTATATATATTTACTGCGCTTTGATCCTTGATAGTCAGTTTGCTGTCGTACTCTGGTGATGATCATGGAAGGTCGAAAAGTGTCAGTGCGTTGCGACTGGCGGTAGTTTTGTTATGTTGTTCGACGACTGTTTAAATACAATGGGATTGTAGTTTACTTCAAGCTCGCAAACCTGACTTAAATTATTGGCACCACTACCCGCGCAATCAAATATTGATAAATTAGTGCAAAATTTTTTGGCGACCGTGACTGATTTTTGTTGTCCCTTAGGATCAATTTTAACTTTTTTAGAGAATATTTCTCTGAACATAAATTAGGTGGAGTTCATATCGATATTTAACATTTTCATAATATTTCTTGTCGTCACTTTAATAACTTCTATTATCTATTGAAACTCTGTTAGACAACCCTTCTCAATTTCTAATACAGCTTGCACAGGTGCATTAGCATACATCAATGAAACACTCAGGCTTGCTATTCTGTCAATCTCAATCAACTTGTATCTACTCGTAATACTATTAAAATGATGTGTTCTTAAAAGAAAATCTAAGAAAAATATTTAAAAACATTTTTGCATAGAAGTTTATACGATCTATATGTTGGTGAGTTTTGTACATTTACAATTAATCTAAGTGGAATGACTAGCTTATGAATCTTCGCTAAAACATAAACACTTGGAGGGACTGTATCACGTTTTATTAATAAATTATCAAGTCCTGAATCTAATTCATCCGACTCACTCATTGTATTGTTTATAATCTTGACCTCTTTTTTCAACTCATCCTTTGGGTCTTTAGGTATTATATTATAAACCTCGGTAAACACTTTAACCTCATAATCGGACCGTGTTATTATTACTATGGCACCACATTTATCCGCCCTAAGGAATGTTACTTTGTTGGATAGTAGGTTTTGTAGTTAGTGTAAGAGCTTCTGCGGTATAGTTATCTGTTTAGTGAGGTTATGCCCTTCTACCTATACTTGGTAGCTGTTATTACGATCCGCGTTCATGATTAATCCCTGGCTTTTTTCCCAAAGGGAGATGTGAGAAAGCTCAGATAAAATTCCATTGTTTTATTGACCACAATGTTGAAAAGCAATGATAAAAATCAAATAAAAGTAGTCACAATAAGCACAAACAATAGATCCAAGTTTTGCGTTGTCAAAATAATCCATTTTATGCTAGGTTTTGAGTGGTAAATCACATAAATTCACTTAATTGTAGGGTTTCGGATTTTTGTTTAAGAAATACACAAAATATAAATCCAGAAAGTCTTAGTTGAACTGTTAGTGGTTATGAAAGAATGGTTAAAGCACAAAAAATATATAAATCCTGGCTTTGAGCGTTAAGTCACATAAATCCACTGTATGTTACCTGCGTATTGCGCGCGGCTGTCTCGTTTTATTAAAAAACCCTATTAATTAGAATTAAATTTGTAGTTCAAGAAATCTCAATTAAAACTGCTTGAAACTAACAGAGATTGTTGCTAAAATCACAATTACGAGAAATATTGTATAAAAAAAACAAAATTAGACTATGTGACCTTAAAGAGAACTATATTTGTCAAAATTGTACTTAGTTGGGTTGTAACGCGGAGCCGCGTGTGATATACACTCCCCGACAATGAGAATTAGTACAGAATTAAGGTGACTAACCTTACAGGAGGTGTTATGTCTCTTCCGTAACGAGTAAACACGGATGTCGACTCTGTCGACACTGACTCTGGTGGCGGTGGCGTGATGTCGTCAGTTGGCTCTGTTGCTGGTGAGATGTCGGGCGTCAGCCCGTGGTCAGCAAAACTGTCTGTAGATGGAATAATCGTTTCTTCGCCGCCTGATAGGTCAACATCGCAGAACAGCGGGTCATTTGGATATACGACGGCCAGGGAAAGTCTGTATTTGGAGACAGCTTCAGCTTTGCCATTAATCTCCAAAATGATGTAATTCTGACATCGATCTAGCACACGATAAGGACCGCGCTTCTTTTTGCCTCAATCCTGTTATCCATGTAATTGTTGACGAAGAACCATTTGCAGCTACCAAATCTTTGCGTTTATATATTGGACCATGTTTCTGACGTGTAGGACAGATCGGCCGATTCTAAGCGTTATACTATAGGTAACTGCGAAGTGGAAACAGAAATGCCGAATCGTTCATCGTTATCGCAGTTTCAGAGCGTGATCGGACTAGTTCGCCATGCAATCGTAGACACTCGCCAAATAACATTTCAGCAGAGCTACATTTGATCGGCTCTCGTGATTTTGTACGCATTGACAGGATTACTTTCGGCAAAGCCGCAAGCTAATTTTCTTCTGGGCTAGCCTTGAGCGCCGCTTTCAATTCCCGGTGTGGTTTGTCGACGAAATCCTTTACTCTAGGATTACGAGCCGCGGTCACGGAGCGTTTGATACCATAGTATTTCAGTAGGACAGCGATCTCTTCATCGAAGAACTGTGCGCCACAATCGGTTGTCACTTCAACTGGAGCACCAATCCGAGCGAACCAATTAAGCTATAAAGCATAACTGACAATGTCTTGCTTCATGTCTGGCAGTGATATGGCCTTATACCATTGAGTGGTGCGATCCCGTATTGACAGTAGATAGCGTATATTGTTCACGACAGGTAAGGTTACCAGGTCAAAGTGTATGTGCGTGAACATTAACTTTTCGTTGTTCTATGTATCAAAACTTTTTTAACCTTACGTTATTTTTTCGCATTGATCTCACGTGGCATAACCAGCTGTTCTTAGCTAACAATTGTGTAGCATTTTTGAACAGTTCTCTGGTATTATGCCATCTCTGAGGCAATGTTCGTGTACATATTTTTATGCAGTTACCTTTGATTTTAATGTATATATTTTTACATTATAATGTATTTCTCACACATGACATCACACTGTCTATTTTGGTATGACCAGCTACTTAGAGCTAACGCTTTCGTGTAGCAACACTAAGTAGTGATCAGCTTCATATCATGGTACAGGCCACTTTCAATGCATATCTCAACTTCATCAATTGCACAAAGACCACTCTACAAATGTCATGACCACAACGTCGAGCACCACTCTAGCTCCTTTGGTCGTATACAAACGCATTGACGACGATCCAGCCTGCCTAGGTTTTAACTTAAACCTGGCGAACTTCAGAGGCGATTTACCTCGAAATCTTCACGCTGCGGCTCCTAAATCTTACACTGCTCTATTTTTCCTCACGCGGTATGACCGACCACTAGAGCTAACAATTTGTGTAGCATTTCCTAGTGATTACTTGGCATCATATCATTGTTGAAGCAACCAACAAGCATACTTAAGCCCAGCATTTATGGTACATTATTTTTTTTGCTTAACTTAGTTCGAACTCTGTCATGCATTTCTTATCTAGCCTCGCAGAGAGGAATTTTTTTTCTTTTTTTCAGAGAGGAAAGTATTGTAACGACACAAATTAATTGCCGACATATTGCGTAAATTAAATTCAATTTGATTTACGTTGCACCAATGAGAAAAAAGCGAAACTTGCCGTTAACCAATAGTGTGCAAGTAGACATATATTACTATGGCATGGCTATTAAAGCACAGCAAATTTACCATGCAGTTCAGTTGTCGCGTTTGCCTTCTGCTTTGCTTTACGTGTGCTTGCTGTCGGCTATCATCACTTACGCTGATTATTGGATTGTCTTTACCAATATCAGTGACACCAATCTTGTAGCTGTAAAACCAGCGAGACGAGCCAATTAATGCAGAACTTCAACGAAGTTTCCACATCGAGATTACAACGCAACAACAGAAGGAACCACAGCCCAAGTCAACCCAAGGATCTAGGACATCTTCACACTGAAGGATCTTTCTCGGCATTTGCCGGAGAACGCACGACCGGCTCAATTAAGGGCCCTCTATCAGTACAATAACTCTATATTTATGGCACTTTAACCGAGTTTGTAACGTCTTACAGCATTTACTAGAAGCTGGGGCGTTTACAAATCTATAAGCACGTAAAATATATATTTATAGCTAAAGCTATATAGACTAACTATTAAACTCTGGTAAATAAATGTAGGTAATAAAATGTAGATGATATTGAAGGCCAGCCTATCACTCAGAAATTTAGGCCTAAGAACAATTAAGCCCTGATTTAGATAAGTAGTCAACTATATATAGCTGCAATAGCCCAAGCATGGTATGTATTCGTCCGTAAAGACGCTGCTGTAGCACCATACAAACCAAGTAACGCAACAATTATCGGTGTTTAATTCGACAGTCCAAACTGTTCATTTTAATGCAAGGCGCAATACTTACTTTATTTAGCATAGATAGGTCAAATCCATTTATTGAACCGTTTGATCGTGGCAATATGTAACATTTAACATGCGCTTCAGGCTTCTGAAGCCAACGAACTCACACAAATCGGAACTCCATCTGCATAAAACGTAACTGATCGACAGTTTCTCAAAACGTACACAATGAAATCATTATTCTATTTATCAAAAATGTTTCTTTTATTGCGCACCATTCGCTCCCTATATTACGTCACATATTATTTGCTCATTTTATTCTACATGACATATATTCTATAATCCCATTTTTTCATGTCAAGATTTTTAAGCTAAAATTTGTGTAACAATTATTTGAATTATTTTGTCCTTATGTTATTCGTGCGGAAAATTTTGGTAGACTTATGTTAACATATTTAACATATTTAAAGTATTTAACACGCCTTGTGTAACGACAATAAATAGTTTTCGGCATCATATTATTTTATAGGCAGTATTAATTCACAATGCAACTTCATAAGTATCCACTTCGATACCGTACGTCTTTCGAGTGCCTTGTTCCTTCAATGACGAGCTTATAATCGCTTCATTGATCTTAAAACTGCTCTCATTAGCAGTGATTAAATGTGCCCGGGAAGCACAAGTTTAAACCTGGCATCACTTATGGCAACCACTTAACAATATCTTGCTGTGATCCTCAAACGTTTTAAACACCGATCTCATTTGTTTATATGGAGACAACATCTACAATTTGATGTAGAAATAGATAGTGGTTTTCTGGCCTAATATGATTGTTAACGCGGTTAACGAGCATAATGCAACCAAACAAAATAACTCAACAATATATCTTGTTGTTAATTTATGAGCAGATAATCAAACAGTTCCTGAACTGGATTCAAATTCTGCCCTATAGTACTAATCATATTTCACCAGGCCGAACATTTATTGAATTGGAATAGAAAAATTAGCTTGAGATTACTACAAATTGCCGTACCGCGATATATAGTATGCAAAATCTTCCTCAGTAATCATATATTCTCTCGAAAGCTCTAACCAGAACTGCTCTCATATTCAATGATCAAGCATGCTTCACCAGATTTTTCCGCAGATCTTTCCAAGCCATCTAATATTAACCTTCTGTATTTTATTTTAACCACATCGCTCTATTAATTTAGGAAATAGAAATGCATTACAGAGTTATGCCATAACCTTATTTGCCAAGTGGGATATGGCCACGTATTTCTAATTAACTACATTTTGAGCATTTATGACCATTTATTGAGGAAAATTTCATATAAAAACAGTGATTGTGTGACAAAAAAAAACATATTTACGGACATTTATATTAGCCTGATATTTGTAATTATAAAGTTTTATTTCAAGTATTTTTCTTTATCGACCGATCATAGATCATTTGTCTTACCAGTTTCAAGATGTCCAACAGTAATCAATAGTTCTTCCGAAAATCCCAGTTACTTTTATTTACTTTTACCAAGGAAAGTTTGGAGACTTTCAACTTTCATTTCATTCACGTAAACCTTTTGATCTAAATGCTTAAATACTTAATATGATTCTGAGTGGTTACCCTATTGGGGCCAAATACTTATAAAATGAGACAATTTGAAGGTAATTCAATATTCTCCGGTTGATTTTGCAATTTTTGTCATAGTGTAGGGAAAAACAGACAGTTGCATCTACATTGTGATGATGTGTACCCTACATTGTATTGAGTTACGCACACACGGCCTCTATTTTATTTTTATTCACCTGAGACCGCAGCGACATTTAGATGATATAGTGGCCATTACGCACAGCTCATAAATCGGCTAGGATGACAAAATATGTCTGCGATAGTAAGAAAGACACCATTTCTAGACCTGGTTTTATGTGGTGCGACTGTATAGGCTGGAAATATAGCCCTCCAGCATACATAAACACAATCGCGTAATAATAAAAAAATGCTTAATAAAATTTATTAAAACAATATTAACTCTTTACCTTATCTTTGTTGTGCCAAACAAGGTGTTTGAATCCATTGTCTTCAATTTGACTCAGGATCATTCGATTTCTGGTTTCTTAAGCCTTTTCAACGGAAAGCAAATATGTGGTATGTCTTTTCCATTGAAACATGCTTCGGAAATTTTAAGTCAAATGATCCGGAGTCAAATGGAAAAAATGAAAGTAAAAGCCTTGTTGGACACACCAAGGATAGGGTAATTAATCTATTCTCTATCGCGCAACATGTTTTTTTCTAAAATAATCTAACTCTGTTTTTACACAATATTTCTCTTAACTGTGTATTTAGAAACAATCTCTGTTAGTTTCAAGCAGTTTTCATTGAGATTTCTTGAACTGCAATTTTAATTGCAATTAATAGGGTTTTGTTTAATAAATATAGACACCCGCGCGCATGCGGTGGATTATAGTGCATATGTGGTTCGATAGTTTTTCTTTGCATTCAGATATGAGTTCCTGCATCAAGACATCAGATGTTACTCAATCACATTCACAAATTCTATAGTTCAATGGAGTATTATAATATAATAATTTAAAAACCTAGCAAACAGTTGATTAATTATTTGTGATGATTTTTCAAGACAGTTTTTACACGATTTTTATCTATCCTTCATCAGAGACAATATTTACCAGTGACTTTATTTATATCAGCATATATTTTCAATAATTTACATGTATTCATCACGATTCAGACGTTTGTGAATTGATTATTACTTGTGTTGACAAAATATCGTTTTGTTGCCGTCTAGAGCACGGTCCGTTTTGTTTAACTATGAACTGATAATTACTAGTGTGTAAGACATTCAATTTTCTTAACAATATATCATCTTGTTGCCGTCGAGAGCACGATCAATTTGGACTAACTTTTGAATACTATTTTTCTTTGCAATATTGTGTACAATATACGTATGATGATTCGTCGTAGCCTCCTCACATCACCCATCGGAAAAGGGTCGGGGACTAATCATTAGCACGGATCTCAACAGCAGCTACCAGGTATATGTAGTAATGGTACAGAATCACGAACTAGATAGCTACCCGGCAAAAATTCCCCTACATAAATGGTGCCCCGTTTCGTCGAACTCACAGCCAGCAAAGAATTAATGAACATCTAGATTTTGAGAACTTTAAGCACTTTGGATGAACGCCACGAAGGAAAGTAAACTCTAGGACACATATCACAGAAAAACACCATCTCGAGATCACAGTGCTCGAAGACAGCCGCACGATGACGGGTGAGGACGATGTTACACTGCCCTTTATTCTCGACAACACTCACACACATAAGATGACGTCCAGTTCAGGAAATGCAGGAAGCCCGGTGATGAGGCCAGCAACAGGCCTCACCAACACATGGACACAGTACAAAATATGCCAAATCGATCCAGACTACCTTGACGAATGGGTCGACGATGTTACTTTATTGGCCAAGGTGTCCAATATAACAGACGAGGGTTCAATATTTTTGAGGGCTTGGGAGACAATCCCAATGTCTTTCAGACGCGGACTAAAAGATATTCTGCATCAATACACTGAGGACACATGTGCGCAGCCATGGCAGAGCCTGCAACGCGCCGTCAAGCAGCGCTTGACACCAGATCGAGAAGACAGGCTTACAGAATTGATGAGCCAGATGTCCCTAGGTAGCCGCACGCCTTCTGAGCTATTTAGGGAGATGGAGCATAAAGCCTTGGAATTCAACCTGCCCAAGGAAATCTTAATGCGACTATTCATACAGAAGCTCCCTCCGGCACTCCAAGAGATGGCCACGTTCCTGCGCAAATTCGTCGAAGTGCAAGACGACGTTCTGCCGGCACGTCTAGACAAGTGGTGGAAGAAACACCACTACAGCTCACCTGCCCCAGAGAAAGGTTACATCACCTCACGACTGTCCGAAT
>JAQBSW010013315.1:0-14264 GCA_029291075.1 Eudiplozoon nipponicum | reverse complement strand
TAACGTAAAAATATTATCTATACAACCTCGTCCTTCGCGGAATCCGGCCTGTTCTTTTCTTGTATGTGATTCACGTGAAGCGCTAAGACGACGTAGGGTAATTGATGCAAATAACCCTAATACGAGCGGAGTCAAACGTATACCACGATGGTTACCACACGAATTACGATTGCCTATTTTGAAGATGGGAATGATGGACGACACATTTCAATCACGTAGCAGACCCACAGTTATTAATGATGACGTACAATTGAAAGTCATTGTCACACTCACAGATACATAGTCTTACTTTGGATTTTAATATAGATCGCTTGTTGCCAATTTTATAAAAAAATATAACATCAATGTTCCCAAACGTCCACACATAAGAAGCAAACAAATCAATTCTTTGGATTAAGATCCAGCATTAAATACGAAAAATTAATTTAATTATTGTACACCAATTAACGTCCAAAAAGCAATCACAGTTCTGTCGCACAGCATATTTGTTAACAATCGAGACAAGTTTTTAATTGGATTTCAATAATAGATCAAAAAAGTATTAGCAAACATTACAATCCAAGCACTTGAGTTATTAAATTCCAACATTAATAAACTTCACACGCAAAATATTCATTGGAAAATTATACACGCGATGAAGTAGAAATGTTTTGCATTATGTTTACCAGATTTTGAAGCAATTTTATATGAAACAGGATATTCTGATAAGAGGAAAAGGGAACTATTTCAAAAGCGAAAGGCAAAACGTACTACTTACATTTCTCTCTAATACACCTCCATTTTCGACATATTCACTTGACATCACGCAATACTCTAGCTTTTTAATGGAGGCAATATAAAAATAAGGCACTATTAAAACAAAAAATACAAGTAAAGCAGAAGACTGAGCAATTATGATAAGATTGTAATGCTACAGACACAGTGCTACGTGTCAGTAGATATAGTGTGCAGGAAAGCAGCTACTGTTGGTGGCCCTGAAGAGAGCGTTAGCACCATTATTGAGAGAATTAAGTGGAGGATTGCACTTATCATGAAAACCGATATATAAGAGTCTCGCCAAATATCTACCATGCCATTGTACACGGAAATTATTGAAAAGATCATATTTAACGAAATTTATGTTTTCATTAAGTCACGAAACTGCTCTTTATACTTGAAGATCATGGTTTCCAGAATGGACGCTCTTGCACTAATTTTGCTAGTTATTCCTTCATCTCTGAAGGAAATTTATGGACTGCCTTCATTTTGAATATTACCAAAGCTATCGATTGGCGATTAGATCCGCCATACTGAGTAATGACATATACGGCAGCATCCTTAAACTGATCACTTCTCACTTCAGTAACCGATGCACAATTGTAGGAATCGATAACAGTCATTCCAGATAAGCTCTTATCCGATCTGTTTTCTCACAGGGTTCAGTTATTCACCCTATACTATTAAACGTAGCACTTGTACAGATCCAGGTTGCGGAAAATTTATTTAAGTCGTTTGTGCTGACGATATGGTTATATTGTAACACGCGGCTCCGTGTTACAATCCAACGACGTTCGTTTGTTATAAATACAGTGCTCTTTAAGATCAAATATTCTAACTCTGTTCTTACACAATATTTCTCTTAACTGTGATTTTAGGAACAATCTCTGTTAGTTTCAAGCAGTTTTAATCGATATTTCTTGAACTGCAATTTATTTGTAATTAACAGTGCTTTTATTTAAAAAACAGAACCGCGCGCGATCCGCGAGGATCACGCGGTGGACTATTGTGTCACTGCGGATTTATTTTGCTTAGTTGAGTTATTCAAAATTTATGTGAATGGAATAATAGATTAGTATATTGACATGAATTAAAACCCTAACAAGTAGAGAACTAAACATTTGTGAGTTTTGTCATTGAAGTATTTAAACGATTTACATTTTCATCTTTAGTGATAACCTTTAACATTGATTCTATTCATATCATCATGTATTTTCAATCGAGTTTTTATCATTGAAGTCTTTAAACGATTTACATATCCTTTTTTAGTGATAACTTTTAACCTTGATTCCATTCATGTCATCATGTATTTTCAATCGAGTTTTTTGTCATTGAAGTCTTTATGGGGCTTACCCCTTCATTTTTAATGATAACTTTTAACGATGACTTTTTCCATGTCATCATATGTTTTAAATCGATGGTATAAATACAGTTCAATTCAGACATTTATAAGCGAATAACTGATTGTGCATAAAACATTTCTCTTTGTAAACATAAATCATTTTAACTTTTGTCGTCTAGAAGACGGACAATTTAGTTTAACTGTGAATGGTGTTTAAGACCTATTCTTGCATTAAAGTCTGTTTTTATTGTCGACCTACACATGGTCAGTGTGGACTAACTGTGAATTATATTTCTATTTGCAACATTATATCTAATATATGTATGAAACCAAGTTTCGGCTTTCTCATATCAACCATCCGAAAAGGATCAGAGACTGATTAGGCGCACGGGTAGTAATAATAGCCACCATTGATATGTAGAATGGGTATAAAATTCACGAACTAGATACCATCCCCAGAAATGGATCCCTACAATATTATTCAGCAATTCAGTCTCGCCCAGCCATTCCCAGTCTCCAATCATGCTGCTACTATATTTGTTGCACTATTTCCTTAACGTAATCAATCTTAAATTCAATACTGATTAGATTAGCTTGATGAAACTTGGCTGCCAATCTATCTCCCATTTTTCGACCAAAATCTGTTCCTTTTATTTTGAAATGCTTGACTTTTAAAAAGCCATAGATATTTCTTTATCTAGATCATTAGACCTCTGCTATATCTTAACCAAAACACACCGAAACTCGTCTAATGGGCTCGTTTTTCTGCTTTGAGACATAAAACCCTGCTCTAAAACTCACTTTAATTAAAACCTATATCTTACCTATCGTTTTATATTCCAGAAAATTTTGTTTGCCACACATCGGCTTCTTCATATGCCACTGAGCAAATCGCTTCTCGATTTCTGATGCCTGTCTTTTCTCATGATCAGAACTATCGTGAGCGCCTACTCTTTTGAATCTCATACTTCTATGTTTCAGTCCATATTTATGTGCTTTCTCCTTCGGTCATAAGATCCCATTTTCCCATTTGTTGTCGAATTTCGCTTATTTTAATCATTCAATATCACTGTTAGCAGCAAGGTTTCAATTTAGTCAACCATTCTCACAGCATTTCAAACAAAGTCTATATATTTTCCAATGTCGCAAGTATATTAAATGCACTAATTTCGATTACGAAACTCTTAAATCAGCACGAATTTAGGAAGAGGTTAATCTTCACTTCTTTACATAAGACACTGTCCTTCAACAAGTTGCTTTGATTATTATGCCAGTATAGCTTTTGGTTCTCGGTATATATTTTAATTTTCTCTTTTCTTATGGTTATATTGCAATGAAACATTAGTTTCGAAAGTCTTTTGCATTGCTGTCAGTGCTGATATATCAGTTCTCCATCCTACCGAATAGGACACAGCCGACAGCAACGACGCTTTCTAATTTGACTTAAGTCATCTCATAAGAAACAGAAATTCTAAAATATTCTTAGTTATGAGCGAAAAGAAGGCTTAAATATGACCCATAAGTAACCAAGGACTTTTATTTCGATGGCATATACTTTTTAGGCTCAATGGGCAACGAAAATCGTGAATGGCAGTTGATGGCTAAACCGAACACATACACGATTAGCACAACCATCAGACATAGTGACACATGGCGCTCCTCAGCTAAAAGCATTTATTCAAAAAGAGCATTCAACAATTATATACAGGTTGTGTAGTTACATCCACCGTTGTCTATCGTTTTGTAACACCTATGTATCGGCCAACGCACTCATTAAACTTAGATTTGCAATCCAATTTTCACGGGGGCTAAATATGATAATATTCAAACAGGTGCTTCTTATGGCAAATGTCTATATTTGCCAAAAAATATTAAAATTAAATATCCTGAATAAACTTATCTAGATAGTATAAAACCGAAAGAAAGTCCATATGCGTTTAATCTTTCATAGAGAACGGAGCAGGATGTGCTCAAACACTCACTATCAAATGAGTATCTAGAAAGATTAATCTACGCAAACATGAAGTATAAGCAAAAATCAATGGGTGACCAAGCGAAAAATCATATATACGGCGAAACAAAATTGATTCACCAGCTGCTTGAATTTTATCCCTGCTCTCATCAACCAGAAGATTTTCACAAAATTTAAAAAAAATAACTAATAGGATGACAAATGAAAAACTTGTTCCTTGTTAGGGCAAACATTTGTCGCATTCAAACGCAAGCGTTAATTACTAAGAGCGAGCAGTCATATATATTTTTCGAAACATGCAATAGCCATTAATTACTACTGCATAGCGCTACACCAATATAGAAATCTGATGCTTCACTGCCGCTAAACAAAAAAATTCAAAATTGTGTGGTGGCAGTATAAAACGACATCGCCAATGTAAACTTGGAACAAAGAAAGATATCTTTTAGAAATGGAACACTTAAAGTGCCATTTAAGAGATGTTTGCTTAATATTTATTATCAATTATGACATAAAATCAACTTTAAACCATTTTCTAACGTAAAATATATTCTTTACAGATCGATATGTGTCGTGCTACAAACATGATTGGCCAAATGAAAATAAAGTTCTGTACTTATAAGAGTAAAATTAATCTTAACATAGTCATGCTAAATATAACTTTATTTGATATCTGTTATGTCATGCTCATAAGATATTCAAAATTTGATAAGTATTTCAAATTTCATGAAATTGGTTATCTAACCTTATTATTTAGCTGGACTTCAATATAGCACATCTTTAATGAGGTATCCATAAATAGCTGAAACGTGCTTAGACTGGAAGATTAAATAAATGGTGCCCAAAGGACCACTGTTTGTCTAAGTGATAATCTGTTTACGGTTATGTAGATGTAAACAAACACGGACAAGACATTAAGGATGCCTTTATCAATTGACGTTGTAAATTGAAATTATTTATTTACTATTCACTCCATCTACGAATATCCGAAAATTCAAATCCACATCTCTTATTTCATTTCACTTTTCCTCGTAAAGTTGCCTTTTGTACGGTGTGGGAACAAAACTTCGATTTTAATTACTGACAAATCAATTCAGAAAGTTAAATACTGTTTGTTGCGAAGAGTTAATATATATGCAATGTTGGTATCGGTTACTCACACAATAGCCATAGTGTTAGTATCCTTTACAGACTCGGTATATATATTATAGAGTGTGAGTTAGCATTGAAGTCGTATTGTCGTTGACTTCAGATTATGTTAGCTTCACTATTACAGGTTTACACATTCATCTAGGAGATTGTACCGTCCTATTATTCCACATTCTTCTACCAAATATATAGTGGTTAAAGGGCGTAATACCGGCTCCTACTGATGAATCACCAGTAAGCACGAAACGAATGTGCATGAGATAATACTTTCCGTTCATGCTGCCTTTGGTTTTTCCTTCTGGTCACAAATGAATTAATTTGTTACTCCGTTCGCAAATCTAATACATACTTGTATGTATATTAGTTCTTCGCAACAAACAGTATTTAACTGTAATATATTGAATTGAATGATGTCATGCTTATCGCGAAATGTGATAATTGATATCGATGAAGGCCAGAGTGTATGGTTTAACTGGAGTAACAGATGTTCGGAAATTGTTGCAATTCTCAATTTGGGTGAACTTTAGCATAAATTTATATCCATCAGGTTGGTATCATGTACCGACTCGGAAACCATAGTGTTAGTATCCGGAACTCATCGATTTCAAAAAAGGTATCAGTTACTAACACAATAGCCATAGTGTTAGTATCCTTTACAGACTCGGTATATATATTATATAGTGTGACTTAGCATTTAAGTCGCATTATCGTTGATTTTAGATTATGTTAGCTTCACTATTACAGGTTTACACAAACGTCTAGAAGATTGTACTGTTCTATTATTCCACATTCTTCTACCACATATATAGTGGTTAAAGGGCATAATAATGGCTCCTACTGATGAGTCGCTAGTAAACACGAAACGAATGTGCATTAGATTATACTTTCCGTTCATGCTGCCTTTGTTTTATCCTTCTGGTCACAACTGAACTAATTTTTTACTCGCTTCGGAAAACCTAATACATACTTGTATATATATATATATATTAATTCTTCGCAACAAACAGTATTTAACTGTAATATATTGAATTGAATGATGTCATGCTTACCGCGAAATGTGATAACTGATATCGATGAAGGCCAGAGTGTATGGTTTAACTGGAGTAACATGTGTTCGAAAATTGTTGTAATTCTCAATTTGGGTGAACTTTAGCATAAATTTATATCCATCAGGTTGGTATCATGTACCGACACGGAAACCATAGTGTAAGTATCCGGTACTCATCGATTTCAAAAAAGGTATCAGTTACTAACACAATAGCTATAGTGTTAGTATCCTTTACAGACTCGGTATATGTATTATATAGTGTGAGTTAGCATTAAAGTCGCATTGTCGTTGACTTTAGATTATGTTAACTTCACTATTACAGGTTTACCCATTCGTCTAGGAGATTGTGCCGTCCTATTATTCCACATTCTTCTACCAAATATATAGAATAGTATAGAATATCTTTATTTGGATTCAAACCACACATATTCCATCAAATAATAAAATTGGAAATTGTACAATATATATTAAAATGATTATCACATCACAATAATTGTGCAATTAATCTCATGTAGATAGGTATATCTCACTAGTTGTACAATACAATATATCAATATCAGAATGTTCGACTGAAAAGAATAATATATACATCATCAAATTAGGAACAATTAAGGTATAATTCGAGTGTAACATTATGCAAAAATTGAGAACCATGACTAGCAATTGATTGTATGTAATGGTAACTAATTTGAAGAAATAGTGCATAACATTTTAATTATAATAATACAAAACTTGGAAATAAAAATCTCACGAAAATCTGTTTCCGATAACAATTATCCTTGTCTTTTATTCAACCATGAGAAAGTATTATCATAATCAGAAGAATAAAAAAATATCAGCAGGATTGCAGACTTTTTCAAGTTCAGTAGATAAAGTTTTAAAAGAAATTTTAGATGGAGGCATTTCTCTAAGCCCCTTCGGCAATTGGTTATAAATTTTGTAGATTTTCGAGAAAGAGAATAACTTGCTCGCTACATTCCCCACCAAAGGAGGAGATATTGCCAAATGTCCAGATCTAGTTCCAACTTCATGACTCTTTCTTATCGGAGTTATATAGGCACCAGTCCACTGGTTCAAATGGAAAACTTTTATACAATAACACATCCTCCGAAACCACAGAGATTGTAATGACACAAACTGTAATCTAGAGGCGTATATATTGCAAGAAATAGGACTAATATGTTTCACAACCTTTCTTTGTACAGCTTCTATCTTATTAGACGAACCCTTTTTTAATGGATTACAAGTAGCGACATCATATTCTAGTACCGGTCTAATCCATATTATATACATTTGAAGTTTTATATCATTTGATAAGATATATCGATTTATTAGTGCCCACCTTTTCTTGGCACTGCCTACTATACTTTCAATATGACTCTCAGCAGAAGCTGTACATTGAATAGTTATGTCTAAATCCTTAATTTCTTGCATAAGTTTAATTTCAAACACACCATTAATAACAGCCTCATGAAAATAAACATAATGAAAGTTTGTTCTGTTCCCTATTCTTAAAGCTTTCGTCTTTTTATTGTTTAATCTCAGCCCTAGTGTAATCAAATATTTACTCAAATCATACAAATCTAATGTCACATTATTTTTGGAGAATTCGACATTCTTTGGATCAATTGGGAAGATTATTTTTAAATCATCAGCGAATTTGCAAACTCGACCGTTAAGGATCTTAGTCTCCAAATTTGCAAATACGATTTTAAATAAAATTGGCCCCAAACTTGATCCCTGTGGGACTCCACTCGTTACTCGTTTCGAATTTGATATCAAATCATTTACTTGAATACTCATTCTTCGATTATATACATAGTATTTAAGTAATCTAAAAATATTCGGATCAATATTCAACAAACTAATCGCATTCAAAATAGCATCAAAAGATATAGAGTCATAGGCTTTTTAAATATCTATAAATACAATTAATGCATCTAATTTATTCTCATCTAATGAAATTACATGTTTCCACATAGAAAGCATATTAGTAGTTGTCGATCTATCTTTCGTAAAGCCATTTTGACATAAATCAAAATCAGCCGGCAACATACATTCTAAATGATCTAGTATTAATCGTTCTATTATCTTCAAAAACGAAGGGATAATAGAGATTAATCTATAATCACTGGCGCACGTTGGCTTACTAACTTTTGGCAACGGCTTAGCTACTATCGTTAATATATCGATTGGTAATTTCCCATTCTTCAAAATTCTATTTATAAAGTTGCAGAGCACATTCCTAAATGTTAAGGGTAATTGAATCAGATTATCAATCGAAATACCAAGGTGATCTTTTTGTTTTTTTGATTTGATTTTTAACATCAATTTTATCAATTCATCACTGTCAATAACAAGTCCTGATTCCTGGTCTCCCAAAGAATCAGGTATTTCCATGAAATTTCTTTCATTCTGTGGATTACATATCAAATTGCCAAAAACATCATCCAATTCACAGAGAAATTCTTGCTCAGTTTTATCCACAGGTAATATAAGCTTTAACTTTTCCTTATATTTACTAGTCTAGTATTACTCTTCATTTTGGCCAAAATAATTCGTTCTGATCTTTGCCGAATTATCAGCAGTGATGAATTTATTTCGTTATCAATGAGATCTAACCTCATTTGTTTAATACTATTGATAAGACTACACTTTATTATGTTATCTCGTTTAATTCTTAGTTTACACAATTTCCTATTAATTCGTTTCGGTATAATGTCCGTAAACGTAGATGCCTGAAATAAAATAGATAATAACGATGAAACAGAAGAAACAAACTCGTCAGTGTTCAAGAAATAAAAACTTCCATAATCAATCAGTAAGCTTAATTTTCTAAAAAGATTCCAGTTGATTCTGGAACAATGCACGTGTGCATTTTCAAAATTTATTTTCTGTGTTTTGCTACTCAAGATGTTCCATTGTAGAATAATTTGTTTGTGATCCAATTCTTTGAAATAATTAACAACATCATAACTGTACGATTTCACCATTTCAGTTTCTAAGTATACATGATCTAAGCATTGCGAACCTCTAGTTGATTCATTTATAATCTGCTTGAGATCATGGTTAGAAAAAAAATTGGTTATTTCACAGTCCTGTAACTTATTAAAGTCACCTACCACTACATTATAGCCATGGCAGTCAAAGATAGATTGAAAAGAATTGGTAAATGTTTGATAATCAAATAAAGTAGCATACGGCGGTCTGTAAACCGCTGTTAAGATCAGATTATCAAATTGTATAGATAAGAAATCAATGATAGCATTATCATCACTAGTATGTAGAATTTTCGCCTTAAATACAGATTTACTATAAATGAGTACTCCTCCACCTCTTTTATCCAGCGATCTGTCTTTTCTAAATAAAGAATAGTGAGGAATATCAAATTCATGGTTTTCTATGTCATTATTAAGCCAGGTTTCAGATAAAATTATAAAATCAAAATCATCAATTATTATAAAATTACAAAGCAAAAAGTTTTTGTTCCTAACACTTCGAAAGTTAGCATAAAATAAGGTAAATTTGGAACACGACTTATCTAAACAATAATCAACTTTTACTGATTCAGCTTTGTTGGCTTCTTTATTATGCGTTTCCCAGGTTTTGAGGCCATTCTTCCTCTCCCCCGCTGTCCACAACATTTATTAATGATACATCGTTTTTTGATGTTGCGGTCTCAAATGTTGCTTGATCAGGGGTTGGCTGCTTCTGTTCCTGGTTGTTTATTAACTTTTTTGCTTTAGCCAACTTTCGTTGGAGAAACGTTTTGTCCCGACTAATAAAAATGCTGCGAAAACTCAGACTCTCATCTTTCTTTTTGTTGATGGACTCAATTTGCATATTTGTTGGGCGTTTTGATAATTTAACAATAACTGGCCTTGGACGATCCGATCGTTTACCCACCCTAAAGCATTTTGCAATATCCGCATGCGTCTCTTCTTTTATTAACGCATTTAATTTCTGGACATCATTTACCTCAGCATTTTCAGAAAGATTAAATAATACTAGTTGATCTTGTTTGCTGTTTCGCGCTGATACTTCGTTCGCCAATATATTCAATATTTCTTCGCCAGATGATTTATTTTTAACAGGCCTATCACTTTCCACTGTTATAGCAGCCAATTCAATCCAAGGCTGAACATCAATTTGTATTTTGTCTAATTTAATGTTTAACGCTTCATTCAGTTCAACTATACGCACGCTTAAAGTCTCATTATTTTTAACTGCCTGTTCCAATTTCATCGCACTCACAACAACGTCATTCTTCAATATGAACACTTCATTTTTTAAATAGTTTTTGTCTTCTTTCAACGACTTCACTGAGTTCTGGAGATCCATAACAACTTTCTCAATATCAGAATGCGAAAAAAATTGGAGCCATTTCAAACCGCGCGCAAAAATATTCTTCTGGTCACAACTGAACTAATTTGTTACTAGGTTCGCAAAACCTAATACATACTTACAATTCAGAAAGTGTTTTATTTGAAAATGTTCCGCCTAGCTGACAATCAACGTAACGGAACCAAGAAGAGGCCAGGGTGTATGGTTTAACTGGAGTAACAGGTGTTCGGAAATTGTTGTAATTCTCAATTTGGGTGAACTTTAGCATAAATTTATATCCATCAGGTTGGTATCATGTACCGACTCGGAAACCATAGTAAGTATCCGGTACTCATCGATTTCAAAAAAGGTATCAGTTACTAACACAATATCCATAGTGTTCGTATCCTTTACAGACTCGGTATATATATTATATAGTGTGAGTTGGCATTGAAGTCGCATTGTCGTTGACTTGAGATGATGTTAGCTTCACCATTACAGGTTTACACATTCGTCTAGGAGATTGTACCGTCCTATAATTCCACATTCTTCCACCAAATATATAGTGGTTAAAGGGCGTAATACCGGCTCCTACTGATGAGTCGACAGTAAGCACGAAGCGAATGTGCATGAGATTATACTTTCCGTTCATGCTGCCTTTGGTTTATCCTTCTGGTCACAACTGGACTAATTTGTTACTAGGTTCGCAAAACCTAATACATACTTCGAAGTAATACAATCATTGTTCGATTAATGGTATTACCTATTTATATATGTGACGAAAGCGGCAAAAATGTAATGTTCGTGATTGCATAGAAATTGTGCAATCGGTATTTCCGATCAAGTATAATGTATGCAAGGCAACTAGAGGTGAGAGCGGCATATCTAATTTCGCTTCCCATATACATGTATTGCGATTTAATCCGCGCCACTCAGTTTTTCGTCGTACTCTGATGATGATCATGGAAGGACGAAACGCATCAGTGCGTGCGACTAGCGGTAGTTTTACTGTTGTTAGACGACTGATGACAAGCAATCTGTATCTGAATTGGACTAGGATAGGGATACACTTCTCACATTCCGCTTAACATTCGTCAGTCAGCACTGAATTGTGATCTTCTCAATAGTCATACGAGTTCTCAGTTAGGCATGATACGATTTATGCCGCATCTATTGGCAGCTTCATGTTCAGGCTATCTTTGGCTCCTGTCTAGAAAACGTTTTGTCCGTCAGAATTTCGATTGTTTGCGTCGGCTGTCTTCTTTAGGCATGCCGCGGTGCATCTATTGCATATAGAACCGTTTCTACAGAACATGCTGGACAACGACTGATCACAGGTGTCTCGGTTAACATGTTACTCAATCGGAGAAGGCTAGACGTCTGATCGGGCCTATCTTGAAAATGCGGCAGTATCGTCGAGCCCTCTAGAGTAATAATATGGAGCGTTTCTGAATTATCAACGAATAGAAGAGTTCGCGCTCCATTCCGTGAAGGATGCACTATGACGCGAAGATCTACAATACAATGTGAATTCTATTAATTTACAATATTTAATGTACCTCAAATATCAATAGATAACAGGTGTCGCACTCCGTGGTATGAAGAATGTTATACCACACGTAAATCTACAGTATTAATTTCGCGTTAAATACTCATGCCAATAAAAAATGGCTATGCTAAATGTCTTGATTACTACATATTTACAATATGGAGTGCACCTCCAATATCAATGAACAGATGATGTTGCACTCGACGACATGCAGGATCTGCGAACTATCAATTCATGCTGTTCTTATACTCCGATGTCATGCATGACAGTGGCTACGGTGCATGTGCTGCTACCTCCACAGTCATATAAATCTGGAATTGACCTCAGCTGCTATCTTTGCTCACAAGACGTCGCGGTCCACGTTGTGAAGGACGAACTAGGAGTAGAAGACGTACGATATTATATATGCGCTAGAGAGACAATGGTTTCAGACTCAATAGAGCTTTTGTCTCGCTGACGGTAAACTTTGTCCATTATAGAGTGTACTTAAGATGATCAGACACGGTACATGACGTTGCGCATCCATGATGTGTCTAGGTCACGGGAACTATGCCTTGCTACCAGATCTACAGTCATCAAATGGGCTCATTCCATTGCGCTTCAAGACATATAAGTCTATTCTGACGCTTATTGGCTTCTGAAGAGCTTAGCTCTGGCTCCTCAGTGTCTGTACACATGAAGTGTGGTAGTGCTCTTAGCGCGCGTGCTGATGCCTGCGTTAGTCCTAGAACTGGCTCCCTTTAAATAGTCGATTGTGTACGGCACGTTTAAATACATCTACTAAAATCAAAGCAAAAAACCGTTATCATCGTTGACCTCTTCGTTGTATCTGCATATGCTCCTACCGATTGCAGCACAGAAGAAAGCAAGGACGGTTTTTACTCGGAATTAAGCTCCTTACTAAGCAAAGCACGAAGTTCAGATATATTCTTGGTTATGGGTGACATGAATGCTCAAGTTGGGCGCTTAATTAACATAGAATTACATTTAGGTGGAAAATACACTTTAAGCTGGGCGCGCAATGATAATGGTGAACAGCCTTTGGATAGCTGCGCTGAACGTAGATTATATTTAATTAGCACAAACTTCAGACGTAGTGTAAGACATTGCGCCGCATAGCGTCCTCCAGCACCCGGACAACGGTGGACTCAAATAGATCATGTAGCAATTAGTTATAGATGGCGTGGTTGCATCAGGATTGTCGTTCTTTTTGGAACACTTATGTCGACTCGGACCACGCACTTATCCGTTGTAGATTTGCTCTAAAATTTTCCGGGAAAATAATTAAGAATAAACCCCAAATTGATGTTGGCAAACTCGAACAACCGTCCTTCCGACAAAACTATGAAAATATTCTAAAGGCTAATCTAACTGGTCTGAATAGCGAAAATCCGAATATACTTTGGTCCAAGATAAGTTCCACTATGCACAATGCAGGTACTACTGTATGTGGCATAGCAGGCCCCCGTAGAAATAATCACTGGCTCTCTGTAAAATCTATGGAGATACTCGAAATAAGGCGCCAAATTCCACCTGGCTCGACTCATAATAATACCCGTCGCAATATAAGACGCCAACTTAAGCGCAGTCTAAAAGGCGATCTCGAAAACTTTTGGAACAGAAAGGCTAAAGAAATGGAAGTAGCTTTCGCGTCAGGTAATAGTCGCTGTTTGTTCCAACTTATCCGCGCAACGGGCCCGAGAAAGTTAAAAGTTAGCGAAACTATAAATGATAGTAACAACGAATTAATAACCGATAAAATAAGTCGTCTTGACAGGTGGGCTGAACACTTTAGAGATCAATTTTCTTGGCCACCCGCGTCAGTTCCGCTTCCCGAAAGCATGTCTGCATCAACAGTGTGGAATGTTAGTCCCGAAGAACCATCCGAGTTAGAAGTACGCGATGCAATCCTATCTCTTAAGCGCCGCAAAGCCGCCGGCCCCGATGATCTGCTTCCGGGATTGTTTAAGGATGGTGGCGATATAATTTCAGGAGCGTTGACCAAACTTTTTCATACTATATGGAATGAGGAAACCGTACCACTTGACTGGAATGAGTCGACCATCATTCCCATCTTCAAAAAAGGCAATCGTTATTCGTGCGATAACCATCGTGGTATAAGTTT
>JAQBSW010013314.1:0-14266 GCA_029291075.1 Eudiplozoon nipponicum | reverse complement strand
AGATTACCAGTTTTCTGATAAAGTTTTGCTGTGCTTTTTAATTCTCGTCATTTAAACTCTTAAGAAAAGATTGCCTATTCTGTAAGCTTAATTACGTAACAAGTTCCTCTTTTGAAAAGTTGGAACAGCGCTGTATTAATGGATATACTTTTCTGTCAATGTACACCTGATATATTTTCATTTTAGACTACCATTTTCTCGTTGCAATAGAAATATTTCTAGGAAAGGCGGTGCCTTAGACTGAAAGGTTTTCAGGCTAGCAATGAAACTACATACGATGGTTATCGTTGTTGAACTTATTAAAAATATTATTTGTTTCGACACCTACACTAAGGATAATCCAAGTGTCATCGACACACCTCAGTTTTATGTTGCAGTTTCTTTATAATAAGTCGTTGTTGTTGCAATGTTTCCAGATAGTCTTTGCATATATCAGCTAGTTGGCTTCCTAAGGAACTTCCCATCACTACTATTGAATTCCCATGTGTTTTTTAGAGCAAAAAGCGAAAAAGAATTACACACAGGGAAATTTGTTGCGCGCAACATATTTAATCATCTGCTAAATAAACAAAAATTGCTCGTTCATGAATTGTGTGTATGTTTTCCTCTTCCAGTGTGTTGTGTACTGTATGTGTTTAATCCAATCGTATCTTCTTTGCCTTTCAAAAATAGATTGTATAATGTATCAGTAATTACAATCTAGTTGAGTTCTGGAGAAAGGAAGATGGTCTTTTTGAACTGTGTTGTATATACTTGCTTGATGATAAATGTACGCTTGAATACATGATTTCTTTCGAATTGAAATAAAAAATCCATAAAGTTGACTTAACTGAAATTCGACTGTTCCAGAGGCACACTTTTTACAAAATCAATAATACCTTTGAAGTTTCGATCGATAACCTGCTTTCACATATGCCTAACAGCTATCGAAGGAAGTCTGATATGCCAGTTTTGAAAGATAATTTTTTAAATCTAATTTAATCTAAATGTTGGAAATTACCGTCTCTAGGCCTTTGGAGTCGAAACCTGTGGTGCTTAATACCTGCTTTCAAAGATTCAAAAATTGAAAGTAAACATTCATTCACGTTCATTTTATGTATAGTAGTATTTATAAATTATTATTGCTTACCTATTTGATTGTGGGTTAAATGATTGTAATCCATAGTGAGAGCAATTTATCCACGATGAGTACTATACTTGTCTACGATACCGTCAAATGCGATTTAAATTATCTTGCCTTTGTCACCCTTGAGTGAAACAGTGAATCTCATTTATTTATACGAAAGACTATCACGTAAGTACTCAATTTTAGTTTTAGTAATATCCTTAACTTATTTTCTACATTAAACCTTGCGTGACAAATGTTGCTATATTTTACTTCAGTAATAATTATGTATTATCTTTAGCCGAATATATTGATGAAAATATTATAATTTGTTTATGGGTAATGATAAACATTTAACATTTATCTTTTATAAATGCTGGTGGAATGAATTTAAAATTTAGGATGCCTGTAAGATTTTTATTTTTAAATTTGCACTTGTTTCGTATTCTACTGATAATTACCTCCTTCAAATACAGAATCAAACAATTGTACTACACCTAGTGCAACTACTAGTGGCATAAGTCACACAAACTCGCCGCTATCAACTGGCAGTGCTCTGCGTAAAATTGAGGAGCAGTTGCGTACTACACTGTCACGTGCTCAGGAGGTCGCGCACTGGCGACTTCGTGGTTGCGACATGGACCCAACAGGTCAGCAACAGCTTCTTATAGCCGTGGCTACATCTTGCGTGGCAAAACGCCAGTTGTTATGCGAACTGCGCCGCCAGTTGATGGAATTTATTGCAGCTACATCTAGTCCTGATCAACAGTCGACGGGTTTAATGACAGGCGTCGGCGCATATCCACCTACGGGGCCAATATCACATGGATATTCAATGGGAATTGGCACTCCTTCTGGACAGATGCCTTCTGCAGTGGCCTACAACGGAATTCCTGGAGGTTGCGGTGATCTATCAGGCGCCATTTCTTCTAGCAAATCTCTTTCTAATGCTAATGTTGCAAATACTTCTTCCGGTGTGAACGATAAAGCTCCTACTCTGGCACCATGCACATATGCTAGCATTGCTAATTCGGTTTCTATTGTAGCTGCGAATTCGGCCAACAGATGCGTTTCCCTAATGATGAACGAAGGCGATGAGATTAGTAGGCAAATGAAAATGTCGGCTAATTCTACTGATATGCTAGATGGAAGTGATTGGTGATGTGCCTATCTCTTTTATGAGGCTATTTATGAAACTTGTTGAGATCTTTTGCCAGTTTCGCTGCATAACATTATATGTCCACTGGACCACAGACCATTTTCTGGCATTCCTGCACGGTAATAGCATATTCGTTGCATTTATAATAAATTTAGTCATTAAAGGTCTCCTATATTTATCAAAATTATTAAATAATTATCGTAGTAACTTTAACTGGAATTGATTTTCCGCTATCTTCTTCCCATTTATATCTTTTTATACGCATAAACATATATGTCGACGAGAATCCACTTAGATTTTTATGCAAGCATGGATTTTTTGTTTACATTCTTATGATTTGCTAATATTATAATTTAAAATCTTTTGCATTCACAGAGGTAAAGCAAGACGACGCTCTAAAATCCTAATTATTGAATCAATTGTCTTCCTTTAAAAAAACGTTGATTTTATCATATTAAAAT
This sequence comes from Eudiplozoon nipponicum, assembly GCA_029291075.1. Lineage (NCBI taxonomy): Eukaryota > Metazoa > Platyhelminthes > Monogenea > Mazocraeidea > Diplozoidae > Eudiplozoon > Eudiplozoon nipponicum. The sequence continues at coordinate 11,541 of JAQBSW010013314.1, read as the reverse complement.
CCAGCCAGAAGTATTTGTCTTATAGTCAGTCAGGCAGTGTTGTACATTTGTTAGCTACTCTTCGTATTTCATATTTCGAATACGAGTCGAGCTTACGTGCGGAAGTTTCAGAAATTTGCTATTCTCTAAAGTATCTTTAAAGAAATAGATGGGTTAGTATTTCCTGGTATATGCTAAACTATTTTTAATGCAATTGCAGTAAGCAATACAGTAGTAGGAAATGCCGATGCGATGGGATATAGCTCCTTTTGAAATAGATAGATAGATATAACAGCGACTGTCTTGTTTAATTAGAGCTGAAAGACGGATTGGCTATATTTTATTTATTAATCAAATAAATTGTCAATGGATAAAATATTTTCAGAGCCAAAATATGACTTTAACAAAATTATATATGCATTTAAATGTAACATTTCTGTTGTACTAGAGTGGCTAGTAAAAATTCAGCTTTTATCAAGCGTATCAAATTGTAGATGGTATGCTCGCGGTTGTATGGTGATTGTGTTAGACAAGAATATTTCCGCAATTAATGATTGCTATATGGCCTGGTGTGCGGATACACGATTTCATGTAGCCTACGAGAATTATTGTTTTTGTTTCTCAAGGCGCAAAAGCCTGAAAAGTGGAATAGGGCAAATTGGTGAACATATTGTAGACTACGTTTGTATAAAATGAAAAAATATTTTTTGATTAACCAGATTTGCATAAAACGAACAGCGAAGTGCGGCGCTGTAATTATCAGTAAAGTTAGCTTTGATTTTATGCCTAAAATTTTTTTTCTAATTTTAACATGATCAAAAATGTGCTCGAGTAGATTGAAATACGGCTACCAAGATTTTATTCGTAATTAAACGAGATATGCCTTTATTTAATTAAATCGAGGTTTCAATCTTGATATGGACACAAATCACATTATATTTACATATTTCATCCAGTACACCGGTTTCGTCCTTATTGAGAACTCTTCACGTACTGTCCAGAATTTACCGCGGACAGGGCTCGAACCTAGGCACGTCTGCTTCGAAGTTTGTTGCTCTAACCACTGAGTCACCCTGCCGCAAAAATGTGTGTACATAGGGGGCGTGTTTATATCAAGATCGCAACCTTTATTTAAATAATTGTTATCACCCACCGCGCAACCAATGTTCATCGATTTATTTCTTCATCAATAATAGAAATACTAGATTATGATAAAAAAATAAATGTAGCTGATGTTATAATACTGCAGTCAAGTATTTAACGTGAGTTAAAATTTAGCCTTACTGTTGTCTGTTTAATGATTTTAATACATCAATATAGGTATATTTCTTGCGTGTAGAAACCTTCAGATAAGCCTAGGGTTGGATTGCTTTATACATTTTTTTACTGCGGCTGACTCCTTTTGGAGGATAAGCCGGCTCCAAGACATTTCATGGAATTTCTTGGGAATTTGGTACAAGTGGTGTCCCCTCACCACTCGGGCTTTATACATTCGAACTAATTAACCAAAATGTTTGTGGACAGGCTAAGGAAAATATTATTATTTGCGGTTGGGTGAGTATTTCGTTTTGGTAATAGAATGCAGTTGACTCTCCTCTTCCTATGGGTATTGTCTGGAAATCTGATATGTGAATGCATTTTATGACGGCATCAACTAGCAAACATACCTTCGAATCCAGACTATTTGAAAAAATCTTAAGCTAAATAATAATCAAGCACGTAAATCATCGAGAATATTTGGGAGCTTTAAATACGAAACAGTTTGTAAGTTGCGGAATCTTATATGGGATTTTATTCATTTATCCATTATTTTTCAGTTTCTGTAGTGCACTTTTCGCGTCTTTTATCATTTTTTCACAACAAGTCCTTTTACACTTTGTAGGTGTTATCTGCGCAGTGCAGTGGATTGAAAGTTTCTGTTTTAAGTGCACTCATTTTATCCGTTTTACGACGATGTTTATATCAATGTTGTCAGTACGAATAATTTCGACTCGCTTGTCTCCAGGTGATATTTTTTGGCATTGATATTTACTCTTTTGGAAAACAATATTTGAAGGTAAACTTAGCGATTGATTAGGAATTAAGAGTTGCGAAAATCTTCGTCTAGGCAAATTTATACAGCTGGTGGATGTTATTTTATTTTTTTGTTGGTTCTGGGCATAATTCATCCGGTAAAGCAGCGTTTAAGTTTGGAAACCGAGAAAATCAATTATATATTTATTTCAAATCAATTTACGTATTTGAATTATTATTATGGTTCTCGTATTTTTTCCATTGCTTATTCTTACGGAAGGAGATGAACAGAGTGTTGTTGAACTTTTCATCTTTATTCCGCCTTTCTATGTCGGTCTACGAAAATAGCAATTTATCTCTGTCCAATATGGCGAGGTTCATCGAAATCGTAATTTTAATAATAGAGATGTACAAATGATGAACTGCAAACTTTGAAAATACTGTCAATGTTAAAGAAGTTATTTTAACGAGCGTTATAAAATAGTCATTTGTTTTTTTAAAACAAAGGGCATATTTTATAATTATTTAAGCTTTTTCCGACTCCTATAAGCCAGCCAAACGTAGACCGCTGTTTAGCTTAAAATGCAGGCCCTTTTTATGTAATTAAAGATATTCCCAAGTTGGTATTTTGCAACGACTATTTCGAAAAAAACATATCTAATATTCTGACCCATTAATTACTTACATATGTCAGTATAAACTAAGAATTGTATAGTGTAGAAAAGGCAATTCATCCAGTAGACCGGTTTCGTCCTTATTGGGAACTTATCAAGTACTGGCCAGAATTTGCCGCGGACAGGAAACAAACCTGGGCGCGTCTGCTTCGGAATCTGGTGCTCTAACCACTGAGCTATCCTGCCGCACACTACACTACACACAATTTTCAGTTATATACTAACTAATTTTCATTCATTAGACTTCTGTTGCAAACTCCGAGCAAATTAATGCCATCTGATGTAGTCAACTAACAATTGTGAAATACCATGCAGTTTTTCATTTATAATGTGACTTTCTACTCTTCCGTTATCCTTAATGTCAATCAAATTGTTAATTCATAGAAGCGGTCAATATTTTGAATACATTTCTTGTGTCAAGGATTCAACTAGGGCTCTTTTAAATCGCGTGGCTGGTTTTTAAGTCAAAGTTGTGCGAGTAAGGCTACCAGTTTCATACTGTGGTTTGGCCTACAATAAAAAAATAACTGTCAAAATAGTTTGCTGAATTAAGTTTAACATTAAACCATTTTTAGCTTGTTTCAAAACAGAAAAAAAACTACTGCATAAAGTTTCTTTAAGCGGAAATGTAGCTATCACTCTTAATTGTCTCAAAAATAATTGACAGTTATGTCTGTGCGTTCATGAACATAATGTTTTTTCAACTTTCGCTAAATTCATATAATTTATTTAAATAAAAATGGTCAATGCTTGAGCGATTGGCAAAAAGCTAGAATCAAGTTTGCCGTAGTGCTTTGAGGATGCCTATAAATTGTGTAAATACGTAATGAAGTGTTGCTGACATCACTTTTAACGTTGTTCGATTGGTTCAAAAATTGAATTTATGTACGAATATAGTTCGCGAGGTTAATTGGCGTAATACTTCTGAATGACCATTTGCGTAGTCAATGGGAAAATTACAAAACGAATTTACTTGTCATATACATTTAGCCTGCTTCAAATTGTTTATTTATTGTGTATATGACTTTTGTAAGAATCTGCCCCTCTTTTTTACTATTTGTTCTTTTCCATTTTATTTTCTGTTTCGACACGGTTAATTCGAACGTTGAACCAGTAATTCGTTTTTAAAGTTTAAAAATTTTTGGCTAAGCGCTTAAAGATAATTAGTTAATAATGAAACAATTGAATATGTGTTTTGGTGCTCAAACTAATTGAAATGACGTACGCCTTCATTTTGTGTGAGGAGTATTATAGCACACAATTAGCGTCTGGTCAAAATTTAAATGGAATGTTTTCGCTATTGCATTATTATGTAGTTGTACATAAAGGCATGTCATATTTATTGTTTTTTTATTTTAAAAATGCTGTTTGTGATTTAAGTTCAACTCGCTTATTTTTGTATTATGCGTTTGTACATATATCATATTTTTGCAAAAGTCTTCTCTATGTACAGTCCATTTCTAAAATATAAAGAAATTAAACTTGAAATGTTCATTTCCGACAATCTCTATGCTACCCTTTTTGCGTCTATTTGTAGGTCGTATTTAGAACATTGCATTTTACTTCAGAAGTGTCTGTGTAAATCTGACACCGATCTTTAATGTTACTTCTGGTTTTCGGGTAAGAGGCTATTTTCGCGAAACTGGCAAAGTGACAATATCACTGCGAAATTGTAGGAGAAAACAACAACGGTATTTGTAACACTGTCTGCACGAATTTTTCTTGAATATTTACAGTTAATGCGTCTCATATTTGAAACACTTCCTGGTATGGCGTTTTCAATAGGCCACGCGACCTGTACCGGGTGGCTTGGAGAGAAGTTTCAAAACGCCAATCGAGTCCACGTATCGCTGTTCGAGAGTCGCCTGCAATAAAATTGCATTAGAGGACAGCTAGTATCTGGTGCACCCATTTGTTTTGTCTGTGAACGCCGTAGGAAACCATGCTCATTTTAACTGGTTCTAGAGAATGCTCGGAGAAAGGCAACTGGTCGCTCTACTTCTTTTATATTTGAGCAGAACTCGCGCCGACCTACACACAATGAAGTTTAAGCTGCATTAGCTGGACTTTGTCGGTCGATTGCGTTTATAGCGGATTTATAACTAACAATAGCGCTATTTTAGATACTATGAATACGGTTAGTGTTGATTATATCACTGAGCGCAATATTGGATTGCCAAATATCAAAAATAGTCTAAGTAGAATATAATTGATCTTAGCACACGAGCTGAAACCTGCTTAATTGAATGGATCCCTTGAAATATCCGACTTTGTGCGGCACGTTTAAATAAATCCACTAAAATCATTGCAAAAAAATGTAAGCAAAGTTGATTTTTCGTTGTATCTGCATATGCCCCTACCGATTGTAGCACAGACGAAATCAAAGACGCTTTTTACTCCGAACTGCGCTCATTATTAAGTAGAGCAAGAAGTTCAGATGTAGTTCTGGTTATGAGTGACATGAATGCTCAAGTTTGGCGCTTAGTTAACGAAGATGTATATTTAAGTGGAATATATACTTTAAGTTCGAGGCGCAACGATAATGGGGAACTGCTTTTTGATGGCTGCGCGGAACATAAAATTTATTTAAGTAGTACAAACTTCAGATGTAGTGTAAGACGTTGCGCCATATGGCGTCCTCCAGCTCCAGGACAGCGGTAGACTCAACTAGATTATGTGGCAATTAGTCATAGATGGCGTGGTTGCATCTAGGATTGTCGTTCTACTTGGAACACTTATGTCGCATCGGACCATGCACTTATTCGTTGTGGATTTGCACCAAAATTTACCGAGAAAAAATTAGAATAAACCCCAAATGGAGGTAGGCGAACATGACAAAACAGTCCTTTCGACAAAAATATGAAGATATTCTAAGGTCAAATCCTGCTAGTCTTTATGGCGAAAATTCTCATATATATTTTACCAAGGTAAGTTTTACTATGCACAATGCAGGTACTATTGTACGTGACATTGCAGGTCCTCGTAGAAATAATCCTTGGTTCTCTGTAAAATATACGGAGATACTCGAAACAAGGAGCCAAATTTCACTTGCCAGTATCAACAGTGTGGAATGGACATCTCGTAGAACCATCAGAGTTAGAAATACGGGATGCAATTCTATCTCTTAAGCGTAAATTCGCAGATCCTGATTATTTGCTTCCGGGATTATTTAAGGGTGGTGGCGATATAATTTCGGGAGAACTCACTAACCTATTTCGTACTATATGGATTAAGGAAAAAGTACAACTTGATTGAAGTGAGTCTAGAATCAATTCTATCTTCAAAAAGGCAATCGTAATTCGTGTGATAAAGTCGTATTAGCTTGGCTTTAACCGTGTCTAGGTTATTTGCTTCGATTATCCAACGTAATCTTAGCGTTTCAAGTGAATCATACACTACAGAAGAACAAGCTGGATTTCGCTCAGAACGAGGTTGTAAAGATACTATTTTAAGGTTAAGGCAAGTACTTGAACAGCGACATTTATATCGTCGTCCCAAAATAGCCGTCTTTCTAGACTTTGACTCGGTGGATCGCAATGTTTTGTTTGATATTCTTTCGAAAATTGGGGTTCCCACAAAATTTGTTAATATTATACGCACATACTATACAAACAATTCTGGTCACTTTAAGGCTGTCTATTTCCCCTTTTTTATTTAATTTTTTAATCGTTTCTCTTATAAGCAATACTTTTCCACACGTTCAGGATGCATGATTTGAGGTTCTCCGGGCGGTAAACTAGTAGATCATGATTATGCAGAAGATATTCTACTATTATTCCACAATCAAGTTTCTGCCCAGGCTACCTTGAGTATATTAGCAAACGTTCCGTCTTTCGGTATAAAATTCTCACCCTCTAAATGTAAGATACTTCAACTCTGCTACTGCACAGTGAAGATCTAGACATAGTTGACAGGTTTACATACTTTGGGAGCACTGCATCGAATATGTTTGGACGAGGTGAATATGAGAATCGCGAAAGCTAGAGTAGCTTCTCTGTACCTTCGCCATTTATCGAAAAACGCGGTATTTCACATTGCTTTAAAGGTCATTTTTACAATTGAACTGTACACGCAGTTTCATTAAACGCCAGTGAGATTTGGCCCCTCTAGAGTTGATGATTTTAGGCGCTTTCAGGCACTCGATCATCGTTGTTTTGAAAGGCATAGCACATTACCTTATCATTGTTATGCTCAACAAGGTGTTTCTATCGACTGTCTTCAATTTGACTCCGGATAATTCGACTTCCGCTTTCAGAAGCCTTTTTCAACGCGAAGCACATTCCATAAACAATTTGAGCATCAATATGTCAAGTGGTAAATTTAGGTTAACCTTTGTCATATATATTTATTGCTAGATCTCTTAAGCAAGTGTATGTTATGTAAGTGTGTGTATGTGTGTATGAATGTGTACAACCATCGAATTGAAATAGCTCTGATTTAAAACCACCTACTAACGATTCAATTGATAATCGTGCGCTGCGCCTGTGTGCATATGCTCTCGTTTGTTGTGGATTGCGAAATAATCAATTAATGAACGTGTACAGTCATCCAAGTTAAATTACAGCGATCTAACAACATCTAACGTCTCACTAGATAAGTAGCTAAGATGTTTCTACCAGAAATCGACTATAAAATCACCACTGAGCTCGATTTGATGCCATATCGCGCAGGAGTTTTAACCAAGAACTTCGAAGCGCATGGGAACCGTCTCTTGATGGACGAATGGGTCCTATATGACCATTTGGCTACTTTAGCTGTTACTGCTTTATCAAAATCCGTCCATTCTGTTTCTCGTGCTTATCTGGTGATAGCTGAGTGAATTATGGCTACCTGTTTATCGAGTTAAATGCAAATGTAAAGTGTGACTAAACCATCGCAATTGATGGAGCCTCATTTATTTTTCTTAATATATGTCTACGGATTTCAACTTTGCTTTTTCTCTGTTGGTAACCTATATAGGCTACTTATATAAACCAAGGATTTTCGAATGCGTATTAGCGTCTTATATCTTCGCATCTAAAGCACCAAATCTCACTAACTTATAAAAGAACTGCACATACAGATGCATTGTAAACATGAAATTTAATTCCCCAGTATGATATGCGTTTTTCTCTATAACTGGCAGAGATTGGAGAAGTCCACTCTAGCTATAGTGATTCATATCGTCTCTCAAACTGCCTGATTTTATAACGAAGATTCCAAGATAAATGAACCTGTGAACTACGTTCTTATATTCACCATGAAGCCGCGTAGTTGATGTAAGTGATGTGTCAACGTATTAAAAAATCTTACATAACAAATTTCATACCGAAATATGGAAGGACAACTGTCAATCAATCCAGTTTCTCGATCAAAAGAATAAAAAGAATACTAAACTGGATGCATTAAAATTTCCCAATCTGACCAGCACAGAATAATATCTCCATTAGAGAATAACAATATGATCTTGTCTACATAGTCACAGAACTTTCACGGCGTCATTTTCAACGTTATTAGCTAATCAAAACTCTGGGTATAAAAAAATGCCATGCTGGCTCTATCCAAAATATGAGCTAGTTTATAACTGAAAATTGTATGTGACGTACGGCAGGGTGGCTCAGAGATCTGAGCCACAGACTTTGAAGGAGACGTGCCCAGGTTCAAGTCATGCTCGCAGCAAATTGTGAGCTGTACTCTAAAAGTTTTTAATATGGACGAAACCGGTCTGCCGGATAAATTACCTTTTCCTCATTATACGATGCTTAGCTTATATTGAAAAATGTGTGTAAAGTTTCAATTGTGACAGCCGGTCAGTGAAATATACGCGACAGTAGAACAAGTTCAGTAATACACACGCGTCTTGTTAAGAAAGGTAATGCTAGTTCGTTTCACTTTAAATTACATATTTTAGATTTTATGCAAAGTTCATAACATTTATAGAATAGTTATTCGAATCAAGTTTGCGAGCTTGAAGTAAACACCAACCCCATTTTATTCAACCAGTCGTCGAACAACATAACGCAACGCACTGACGCGTTTCGACCTTCCATGATTATCATCAGAGTACGATGGAAAACCGATTAGCAAGGATCAAATCACATTGCATATATATGGAAAACAAAATAAGTTATGCGGCTCTCACCTCTAATAGTCTCGCATATATTGTACTCGACTGAAAATATCGGCTGCACAATCTCTATGCTGTCACAAAAATTAAATATTTGCAGCTTTCGCCACACATACACATAGGCAATACAATTAAATATTAATTGATTGCGCGGTTGGTGGTAACAATTCTTTAAGCCAAGTATTCAAATATCCCAAAATGGATAATGACATCTGTTTGTGCGATGATTCCTTCGTCGAGAAAAATCTGATAGTAAGCTGAATCAAGATTAATATCTGTAAACCATTTTCGTCTGGCTATTACATCAATAATATATTTGTCATTATAATTCGGATAACAATCTGGAATTGTGTTCTTGTTGAGGGCACGATAAATACCGCATAATTTCCCATCCACTACGTGCTGCTTTGCTTGCATGTGAATTGACGATGCCCATTGATTAGAACTAGGACGAATAATACCGTCCTCCAGCCTCTGATAAAGAATAGCCTTCGAAGCCTGAAACTTTCTGATCCAAGGGTCGAGCTGTGGCAAAACCAGGCAGGCCTTTACTTGCTGTGTGTTTCCGTCTAGTTAATCTAGCTGGACTGATGGGATTCGATGTTTTGATATTCATGATGATCGAAACATTGCTGACGATCTCACGTACTCGTTGATGAGCTGACAAAAACGAGTAATGGCTCTTGAGTATAAGAACAAGGTGATCGTCACTACCAATTAAAATATGTATAATTAAATACGTAATTTGTTCTAAAATGTTATCTTTGGCGGTGTCAATTGTCAGTCGATACTTTGTATAAACATCTACACCTTATATGCAATATGGCATGTCTCCAAGACAAACGTACTCGGGGCACAGGTCGTAGACATAGTGAAACTCTGAGATTTGCCAAGCTATGTGCATTAACTCACTGGCCGTTGCCTGCCATTAACTTTACATCGGTGCTTGTCATTGGGCAATTTGGCTTTACTAGTAATATAACCAAAAACGCGACCTGCGGGAGTTAATCTGTAACAACCATTAACGGCGCAATTTAATGAGTAACAGAAGTAATATGCGCCGAAATTACTTCCTTTATACGTTTATATTTGTGAGCCTGAACATTATTCTTAGATAAACTGCCTGTGGGCCACAGTGGAAATTCACACACGGTACCATCTTGACGCGTTCTCAGGCAATTTCTAGTTATGTATTCCAATATACTATGATTTATACATCAAGCAATCACTCTGTCTAGCTGCATTACTGAAAAAATCCCTCTCATTGACAGACACGACTGATTCGCCGTAATATGCAGTTATTGATAAACTATGGCCTAACTCTTTTGTCCATTCTGATTAATCGTTCTCGCCGGAGGTCATTAAGTAGAAATTCAATTACAAGCCACCGAGCTAGAAGCATCGATAGCCAATGCGAAGCCGGTTTAGTTTAAACAAAAATATTTATAATAGTTCTTAGCGGAAACTTATATGACAAATCTACCAATACAAGACATAAAGGCGGTGCTGTCTCTTTTTAATCGTCATCAATTTAACACAACGAAGAACGGGGTATTATATTTCGGTATAAACATAGCCAACGACAAAGGTTGTGCTACGTTTTCTTTCAACAATGTTTCATCAATGAATGCATAAAACAGAACGACAACCGCTACAAAATTATTGTAAATGTTGAAGCTTCCTCCTTACAATCCCGACTTGGCGCCAATCGTTGTGCTTGGCGTTTTTTGAACCACAAAAAGTTGATCATTCATCGTATAGCTGACTCCTCTATACTGCAGGTTCATTGCCTCAACGAAGACCTGCTAAATCGTCTGCAAAAGTCTTAATGCAGAAGAAAAGACCGGATAAATGCTTTCATAGTGAGATTCGGAGACGGACAAATAGGAAAACCCCGATAGCATATATAACTTCATTGTACATTACTTTAGAACATAATTCATCAGACGATGTAGTCAAGCAGTTAAACTTTTAGCATGCTAGCAAATTTCATATAAGAACATTATGAAAAAGTATTTACGCGACCCTCTCTTCGTCAGTGATAGTCTAGGTTTACGAATAATAAAGCAATCGCTTAAATAAAATGGCACTCACACAACATATTCATAATAACCGGTTCATTTGAGAAAAAAAATTAACATTCAATTCGCTCATAAATATGAGGACCCAAATACAGCTCAGAAACACTCAGACAATATAATTGCATATTTACCTTGTGAATCGAATTAATAAGCCAGCGAATGATATGCATATAGCGCAGGCGAAATGGTCAAACAGATAAACAGAAGGCATTATAATAATGCAGATAAATTTTAAATGAAATTAAGTCACCTGTTTTATTTTTCATTAAGCTTGACATCTGAACTAGTACATAGTGATATAGACAGGGAGGATAATAGCTGCACGATGATATTGGAAATGCATCTGCCTTGCGGTATTCCCACTATCGCGAAGAGCCCGAAAAACATATCTCAAAGTTTTAAAAGATGAATTTCGTTGCTCAGTGCTGTCCTTCTTGTTGTGGATTTGACCGCATTTTTTTTCTTGTGCGGAACAATTGATAGCACTCATAGATCGGTAAAATCTTGAATTTTCATCATTTTCAGGTGATGTAATTTTTGGCCGCAATTGATGGGTTCTCACTTGTCCCTCCTTCTTTAAGCCTTCAATTAGCTGATTGTCTGAAAATGACGTTGGAACAAGATTTTCCATTGCTTATTTAGATATTCACAAGATATATGTAGGAGATTATTTATATTTATATATAAA